>JAAAKL020016693.1:0-10922 GCA_010016065.2 Carybdea cf. marsupialis auct. non (Linnaeus, 1758) | reverse complement strand
GGCGACGAATATAGCTTTTTAGCCTCTCTGGCTTAATCTCAGCTTGGCAGAGGATAGGATAAAAGTTTGGATCTGAGAAGTCATTTCGTTGCTTGGAGGCATCAACAGGAGTTCGACTTACTGCATGGTTGTATTCTGTAGCTGCTGGAACTGTTGATATTTCTACATAAGTGTCAACGGCTCCTTTACGTGATACAGCTCATTTGCGGACACATTTTCATTTTTTAGAAGATGTCTTTCCTTTCTTGTTTCAGAGAGAGGGTGTGTTACAAATTTCCAGTTCAAGCACATCTTCTTGCAACCTTGCCAAATATTTTTCATATTGAAACGCAACTCTTCACAAAATCAAACTAATTCAAGCCAAGTTGGCTAATGCAAATAATGACACTATCGTAGGAATATAAAGAATTAGGTATCATTGAGAAAAACAAACATTAGTAAACCAAGAAGTACTGATATATTGGTGGGCATACACTGTCAATAACAAAATACCTATGAACAAGTAACATCTTTTCAAAGCAACTGAGGATCGACTCCTTTGTCATATTAAATGTTTCTTCCAAGGATTTTGCAAGAAGTCTCTTTATAAGTAATTTCTCTGTTGTCTTCGTTTAGAAAGTGTTGACCTAGTGATGTGCGAAATTTGTTTACCACAATTTTTTTAAACTGACGCATTTTCTTCCTTGTAAAGATACACGATTTATTTTGAAAATTCTATCCCGTTATTTGTTGAACTACTGTATGATGTGTCTTTTACAAGCATGTGATGAGACAAAACAGTGTTATTTGTTTGCTGCTGTTGTTAGTCTAATCGCTGGAGGTCTTCAGAGTAAACTCTCCTTTTTCACAGAGTCATCAACTGCCTACTGACCCTTAACAGGCAGAAATATAACGAGGCGCTCCCCAGGGGAACCCTTGCATTCAAAGCTGGCGCTCCAATGCTTATCCCACTACAGCATATAGTTTTGGGCGGTCAACATAGGGCTTGCTTGTAGGCAAATTTTCTTGGTTACGTGTCAATATGGATTGTAAACAGGCACAATACAGACATCAACATTGTTGCGAGGAGGGTACAAATGTCTGCTCTTTCATTATTATAGATAGGCAGATGTACAAAGGGTGGGAAATATATATTTCCCATACCGCTCTGGCTTATTCCTAACAAGAGCCTGGTGTGCAGTCTAATGTAGAGCGATGAAGCAATAACTATACATGGGCACATACAAACATATATACTATTAAAAAGTACCTTATGGAAATTAAAGATGTTTGAAAAGGGCGTTTTCTGCGCCTTTTTGATTGGTCATTAACTCCTCTTGAAGTGTAATTTGGTCTGTGTAATGTATAGGAACGGGAGTTCAATTATTTTTTCTATTACAAATTGCACATTTTTGCATTTCCGGACATCTCATCATCAAATCTTGGTTTTCTAAGCTTTGGGGGAATTATCAGGTCATTGGATAAGATCAACGGACACTAGTTCTGAAAAATCAATTGTATTTTTGTAAGGGAGAACTAAGACAGGATAGCAGTGATGTACATTTTATGACAACCTTACACAGAAAAATGAGGAAACACTGTCCTTGAGTAATTTTCCCTTGTGTTATTTGCAGTTTTGACTTCAAGCACTATTAGCCTCTGCTAAAGGTCCAATTGTGCAACCATTGGTCTCATTGGACATATTGATCTCGCAATGCTTCATCAGACTTGGTATTACAGGGTTTATAAGAACAAGTTATAACATAAACCATTTAGTATATACGTGAAAATGAGCTCTAGTAATGTCAGTGAAATGTTTTGAGCAGTCTCTTCAGACATATAACGTCATTAACAGCAGCATGAGTAAACAGGTATATAAGGAAAGGATGTAAACTGAAGTTACAAAAGCGGACTGTACGAAGTTCAGGGAAGCAGAAATTTTTTTATGACACCAAAGAAGGCAAAATGACTAAATGTATGGGAATTATACTTTATTTTTGTCCCACTGACAATGACTTTGCTGTCTCTTAGAAGTTTGACATATGATGTTTTACGTGCTTGCTTCTTTGTCATAATCTGTTGATTTCACGTTTACAGTTTGGTAATGAATATACAGGATGCCTATTTGAAAAACCATTAGGGAACTTGGACCACAAAGCACTTTTCAATAATGGTAGTAATTCTAAAATAGAACTTCGATGTAAACATATTTATGAGAGGGGTCTTTAAAATTACAAAAGTTTATTACGGCAGAAATGGACATACGTTTGGAAAGGAGAAAAATGAAGACTATGTTTAGGTTACAATAACTTAGTTGGCAGAGGAACATATAACCAGCGCGAGGGTCGAATCCTAATTTGAAAGCCCTACTATCACTAAAGGAATTTGTCGGGATCTCAAATATAAAAGAATCGTTTTAATACCAAAACCTAGTGATTAAATGGAAACACATGGTTAGTGATAAACTCTATTTATAGGCACTAAATACTTAGACAACAAATTCCAGCTTAAAAGGAGAGATCATGGCTATCAGATGTAAATTGAGGGAAGTCAGGTCAAGTTCAAAACATTCATTATTGGATAGAAAAGCACTAATTGACAGGTTTTAAAGGAACATAGGGCCAAGATTATGGTATACCATCTCCACGTCCATGCAGCTAATGTAGATAAAGAACATAAAACTTTTAAGAAATAGTTGTACTTGCATATTTCTTGTACAAGTTTAAGTATAGAAATGAATATCACAGGAACAGGTTGCATTGTATTGATAGCAGAATACCCTTAAGGCTAAGAACTGTCTGCCTTTTTCTACAAGAAGGTTCTCAAACGTTTCCCAACCTAAAGAACCCATTTGTATCTAGATAAAGTAGATTATAAGGAGAAAATATGTATTCACATACGGAAAGATCTGCTTCAAATAATCCCAACTACTACATTTCAGTGTCCGTTTTTGCGTTGAAACATCAAAACTATGCCACTTTGCGGTTTTGTCTTAATTCCGACAAAAGCTACGACTTAAAACACAAGCAACAGGTGCTTACGCTTTGTCGCTGGACTTTGCTTATTGAATCCTGTACAAATAAAGCAAGATTACGCAGGTCTATGATTGGTTCGTTTCGAACTGGGTGTGTAGACGTACCTGTTGTGGATGTTAGAAATCGATTTAAAAAAGCGTGGAATAACTCCCGCATGTGTTACTAATTCATGATCAAATCACCCCATGGGTGTGATTGGTCATTTCTGCAGCTTTATATATTTTCTGAAATGACTATAGTTGACATACTTTGCAGGTAATCCAGGCTGCAACACCTCGTCAACACCAAAGCCTTCTTCTTCATACAGTAGAGCCATGGTAAGCAATTGTTTCTTTAATCACATAACGTTATTTTGCATCCGTTAATTTCTAGAATAACTTCTATTTTCTACTGCAACGTAGAAAATGAGTAAACACACTGCATCAATATTTTTTGCATGTAAAGACTTGCTCACACAACAGGTCCTTTACCTATAGGAGACGTCTTTGCTTAAACAAACTAGTTTTCATTTTTCTGTTGACCTAAATGAGATGTTGTCCAGATTCTCATAATTATCTTTCTATCAATTAAAAGAATCCCCTGCTACGACATGAATTCCATACTAATCCAATTTCTCAGTAAAACATATTTTTCCATGATTCTGACAATTTATTAGACCCTCCTCCAAATATAGAGAACATTGTTCTTCTTATAAAAATCATACATTGGACCTCCCTCTGTTCTCTAGATAAATGAATATTTCTGAAACGTTTCTTTGGATGGATTTGTTGACATCTGTCTCGGGCGTCTGTCAATCTCTAAGTGCTGTATGACAGAAGGAATGCATTTCTGGTATTGATTACACATTAGGCAATAATTAGCCGGCAAATAAAGGGAATGAGTTTCTTGAGAATTTCAAAAGGTAATGAAAAGGAAATTTCTCTCCAAGATTGAGAGCGTGAATGTTTAATAATATCAAAGCAAAGGGCGTATCTCAGCTTGACTCTACATGGAGGGTAAGCATTTAATCACAGAGAGGATTGAAAATAGCACATGTATGCTTATCATGAATTGGTTAGCGAATTTTATTATTTGAAATAAATATTCCAAAAAATTGAACCTTGTTCTAAAATTATCTAGGTTTACACTATGCGTAAAGCATCGAGGATGGACTGACACCTACTGAATATTTTTCTATATCGTCTTTTACTATTGGCTGTGTTTTATAAAATAGAGCAACTGTTCTCAGCACATCGTCTTGTTTTATGATGAACAGTGGTGTTATATTGGCGTTTGTCAGTAGATTAGCAGGACAAAAACCATCAGGTATTATGCTACGGCCATCTGTTCAAAATACGGTTCTGTCTACATATCGTACTCCTCCCTGCCAGTCTGTATGATTTGTAGAGAATCACATAGAAAGGAGAGTGCATTGTTTTACCTTAAAAACGTACAAGGTGGGCGTAGAATATAACTATACATTTTGATATTTTCACGCCATAGAGGACGATAATAGGTTACTTCTCCCCAACCATCATTATGGATCAAATATGATTCTCAGAAATACAGTTTAATCTCACGGTAACTTTTATGTGACTTGACTACTGGCTTATCAAAAAGGGTTATCTCAATATACAAATTATAGGTGCCGCAAAGCATTGTTCAGAAACTTGAGGTCACCTAACGACAACGCACCATTATTGTACATACGCAACTTGAAAGCAAGATCAAAAACTGCCCGAAGACATTTGGCTATAGTTTTTCGCTTCCTGCTCTAACTGCTCTAACTGTAGTTAAATTTGATGTAAATATGAACTACGGAGCAATCTAAAGTTGCTTTTTTAAACAATGAGATCAACGAAGTCAACATCTATGGCTTTTTTGAAACTTTTGTTGGATTCAGAACCTTGATATTTACAAAAAGCAAGGGTATACATACAGCTAGAAGAATCGAATGACGCCTTAAAAACATGAAGAGATACATAGCCTTGCTTTGTTTAATACATTCCCGAGAGAAGTGAACAGGTGTAGTAGGACATGTCAACGATTAATCAAGAACATTTTTCCAATAGTATTTTAAAATATAAACGAATTTGTTACACTTCCTTTCCCCGGTTTCCGGTAATCTCATTTCACTGTTCTATGTACGTCCTGAAAATATCACATTTTTCACATATTCACAAATATTTTGGTCGTAACGAAAATATGTAATCCCCTCGGACACAATGATTTGGTGTTTTAGATCGAGTTAAATAAAAATTCAAGCACCCTACGCCCTCCATGCAAAAACAATTTATAAGGGCATAATAAGTCTTCATTAATATTGATAGAGGGAAGGGATGTAGTGGTTATAAAAAGAAATAGGCTTTCCCTACCTGTATATGCATCTATGATGATTTATTTCACCTGTAAATACGTTGTTTGACACAAATATCAGTCTTTGGCTTCTTTCCCAAGGAGGGATATATTGGTAGATAACATCACACAATAATATTACATAAAAACAATTAAAATATATCTTAATACCAATGCAAACTAATTTTAGCTAGATTATATTTTCAATCCTATCGATCATTTAAAATTCTTAAACTTGAAGTATACAACGCATAATTAAGGTAATAGCATAAGATGTCTTAGGACGCGAATAAATTATAAAACATAAGATACATGTTAAGTAGGTGATATGATTCTCTCTAATGTACTGTATACAGAAAAGTGACAATCAAGCAAATAGCAATACTGGTATTTTTAATACAGAAATATGCGCAGTGTTCTTAGATTTGAATATGCAACTTTCAATTGCAAACTGTATAGCTATCTTAATGACCGGCAAACGCCTACACCTCGTGAGCTCTGTGTAACTTGGCAAGCTACAAGATGTGGTGCAACGTACTCGAATCACTACCTTACATACTGTCTGGATAACTGATAGACTGAGTTGTTTCTCTCTGAAACATCTATGGTATTGTAAAAACGACAATATCTTTGTAATCTACATCTTAAGTTGGGAGACTGTACAAAACTGATTGTGATAATATAAACACCTGATAGCGCAATATCACCCTTACAAGATTCATCTAGATGGTGCAATGCTGAAAGATTCTTCTTCTCTGTTAGAATTAAGCGTCTGAGGAGAGCATTTCTCCAATTATGGAGCATGAACAAACTTAACAAGATACAAACTAGTCACTAGAAGGATGCACGTCTTTCGGAACGCCATGATTTTGATGTAGGATGCATAGATTTTATTTCAAGTTACTGTCTTTAGTTGCAGAGACAAGCGTTCTCTTGCATAACAAGAATAAATTTATCTTTTAAAAGTATCTATATAGCACAGATAGGATAAAAAGATTGGAGGTCACCAATAGAATATTGTGTGAGAGTAGCAACTGCTTTACAACTAAATACAGACATTAAAATGTTCATGCCACGATGACCTTCTTTAAGTGATCTTCGGATCTTCGAAAGAGCTTTAAGGGATCAGGAATGTCACTGTCTTCAAATCTCTACACTTTTTTATAAAACCTGATAGCAAAAAGAAGTAAAGACACCTAAATGGATGTTTGTCGACGTCAAGCTCGTAAATCCTACGAACTAAGATTATTTTGAGGTTTAGTTTGTTTGACTGCATCGATTAACTAAAAAGGGTTGAGCTGGGTATACTATCAAAATATATTATACTACCTGACTGTACCCAGCGTTCCCCGGAAAGCTGAGGCCTGCAAATATTCTTGTCTGTAAGTGTAGGAATGCTGTGGTAACAAAAGACAACATACGGACTGGGAGATATATACAGACAACATACAGCTCTACCTTTTCTCTCGCAGACAATCAATAAACTTGAAAGTCTTTAATGAGCTAGGGATAGTTATGCTTGCGTTTACTAAAGTAAACTTTATTGATTGGAAGCTTTCTTCCAACTTTAAATGCTGGATGGCCTCTGAAGCTACAAAACCCCTAATAACCTGGCTCTGGTCCAGGAGAGGTTTCATCAAAATTGGTCCAGGAGAGGTTTCATCAAAATTGGTCCAAGAGAGGTTTCATCAAAATTGGTCCAGGAGAGGTTTCATCAAAATTGGTCCAGGAGAGGTTTCATTAAAATTAGTCCAAGAGAGGTTTCATTAAAATTGGTCCAGGAGAGGTTTCATCAAAATTGGTCCAGGAGAGGTTTCATCAAAATTGGTCCAGTAGGTTTCATCAAAATTATTCCTGTAGTCTGTGCGTCCATTACGGTTACACAGAAACACGGACACCGCCCGAACTTTATATTTCATATATACAGAGATTACATCATCATTGGCAGTATTTGTGACATTTATTATCTGGTTATTAATATGAACATCGTCAATACAAGGCGTAGATAAATATACTGAGCAGACAAGATACTGCATGTAGCCAACAGTTATATGTTTATGTCTTTGTTACTACATAATGAGTTCGCAATGGTAGTTATATACAGCTTGCTTTGCTTATTCAAGAGTACAGTGGAACTTAAACAAAGGAAAGGAATTGATGTTTTACAGGATCAGTTGTCTATTTGAAAGTCATCTAAAGTAAAAAAACCCTTGCATCCCTAGTTATGTGCCAATTAAAAAAGCATAATATGGCAAAATAAGAGAAATAGTACATTTTCATTCTTAACATGACTTGTTATCATTAGCCGTTCCTCACTATCTGCGTGAAATACAATCTTCTTTACTTTATCCCAAACTCAAATTTCTTTACTTGGCTTCGACTATTAAATAATTGCTGTGTATAAATGCTTAAGATGGTTAAGAAAATAAATTAACTGTTATATTTAGTATAGCTAACCATTAACAGGTATCGTTTTAAAAGTTAATCAAGACATCATATTATTTGCTCCTACAATATGCAAACCAATTCACATAAATGCAAAAATGCCAATTCTTTATACACAAAGAATACCTTTAATTTAGTAAGTTTCAGTGAAACATTTTAATCGACATCTTGTTTCTTTTTTAGAAAGACAGTTGGTTATAAGCTTAATTCTTTCCTGTTTTTGCCACATTCTAAGGAGTTTGTACTCTAAGGAGTGTCAGATGAAAAGCTTTTGAGTAAAATAAAGTTTTGCTTTTTCGTAACATTTCATTTTTCTGTATTATAAACCATCTTTTTTGACCGACCAAAAAGAGAAAAAGTCGAGGAAAATATCGTAAAATTTTAAAATATGCATTGATCAAGGGTGTTAAGCTAAGGTAGAATGGAAGTAAACCACTGATTATTTTTAAAAAGGGTTTTGAGACGAGTGCATCATGAAAAGATCTACTGGCGAATCCTCGTGTCCATAAAGGAATATCTTCATCTTTATCGTTACCTTTAACATTTGATTCGGACGACGTATAAAAACCAAAAGTTTGTAATTTTGTTTTTGTCAGCGTTTGAGAAGGTATTTTCGCGTTTATAATGATAGTGACAGAGCAGAAACAAAATGCTCTGCATTGTTATTGCCTTCATTTTCTGGGCACACAAGGTTTATGTAATCCTGAAAGTTTGGCTGGAATTTGTGAAAGGTTACAACAAGAAGCTCAATAACGTTAGAATGAATAGAAACTTTGGATCGTGGCTGTCATCAACTGATTTTGATGGTTGACGTATCAATGACAACATGTTTTTTCAAGCTATTGACAGAGAGGCAGTGCTTATTTTTAGCGTCACTCTTTTTCGACTCTGAGAAGCACAGGGAATAGAAACTTTATTTAAATTTGTCTATTCTACTGCCCTTTTGTATAACTGTAGCCTGATTAAGAAGATTGTAATGAGGTCTTTAAAACTGGGGTGTACAGCATCAATGTAATCGGGCATTTCATTACTGATAATTTTAGAAAAAGTATAAGGCGCGTAATCTATTTCCGAAGAAATACTGACGTTCATACAAACTCATTATACCATTTTTTCACTGTGCGTTTTCTTCCAAGCACTAGTTACTGCAAAAGCGGTGTAGTATTAGGCAGACTCAACTCTTTCCATTGACTTAGATAAGCTTAAATATTGAATTAATTCGCACATCTTTTATGGAATATGATATATGTCGTCTTCATAGTCAGCTTATACTTTGATACATAATATAAATAGCCCATTGTGCTTTTTGCTGGAAATTTGTTTTGAAAGGAGCCTGAACATCTTTATTCTTTGCTTAGCTGCAGGGATGATTTTCTTAAGTTGGCAACCAAAGAACAATTGAGAATCTTTTATGAATATAAAGTGGTTTTTCTCACCAGTTAGTTTAACTTGACCACAATAAAAAATATGGGCGGGTGGTCCTATAAAATCTTTTAGGAAAAACATTCTTGATTGTAAGTATAATCAGACAAGTAGATCCTTTTCTTTTCCCACAGATATCTGTCATAACGAAAGTATTTTTAATGAAGACATTTACAGAAAGCAATTTTTAATGAAGACATATACAGAAAGCTATTTTTAAGACAATAGGTGTACATCATGCTCATTAGGGTTACTCTAGACATGCTAAGATAGAAAGCAATTACCATGGATCTTGCTCCAGCTGCTGAACACCCATAAATGAGAAAACTCAAAAGATTATCATGGACTACGATGGGGCAATGGTTCATAAAGCAACACTTAAGCTCCATCTGGGGTAAGAGATTACTACTGACATCCTTTCCATTGAGCCGACATCCATCAAATGAAAGTTGTCTTAAAAACACCACTTAGCTCTTAAAATATGCGTTACAGTAGGTCAAATGGGGCGTTGTAGCTTTCATGAGCTTTCACAAACGTATATATGTCTTGTTCCATATACGTTGTAACGTTCTCAGGAGAGTTTCGGAGTTTTAATTAGGTGTTTTGAAGAGAGGAGCCGAAGATTCTTGCTTCCACATTTTACTTATAGTTGGCTCCTGTTTGTAACTTAGTAAAATATTTTCATCATAATGCCATGGAATATGTAATAATGCTGGTACCTTCGTGTCTGCAAGAACAATTTAATTGAAGAGGATTAATCAATATTTCTTCATTGCTAATAACAACAACAGTGATATCAATATTAACAACAAGGGTTAGGAATATCTTATTCTAATTAGCATCAATTATACTTTATAAATAAACAACTTTTTAAAAAGTAATTGAAAAAAGGGAATTCAGACTTAAATGTCTGCTCTTTTAGGCATAGGCTTAATACTGTATTATTTCCAGCTAATAATTTTTCATTAAGGAGACTTCTAATTTCTCAATATAAAGGGCAAGAACATTCCGTAGTCCTAAAAGTACATTTCTGGAAGGACTTCCATATTTTATAGAAATTTTGTAGCATTTAAACAATTTAAGCAGAAGGGTGTATGGTTGCGGTAAGTATCAAGTATGGTAAGACAAAGTCGCCATATGCTTGTCTGAATATATGCAAAGATATATAATCCAATTCAAACGACTTTAAGAATCGTTCTGAAAAGGAAAAAAACTCCATAATTTAATGAAGTTTGCTACTGAATTGAGATGCTCAATTTTAAGAATTTGCATTAGAGATTTTATGAAACGAATTCCCTGTATTCATGACACTTCGCTGCATATGTAAACACAGTGGCACACAAAGCCTAACTTACTTTTCTCGGCTTGCAATCTAGTTCAAAAAAGAAATAAAAAAGTTTACAGTCTTCGTAAGGTCATATATTTAAAAAATCCGTTCTTAACCTCAGTATCCTTCCGTCAAAAGCAAGCTTTATTCAAATCTCACAGATAGGTATATGACTGAAGAATAATGCTTCGCTTCCAATAATTTAACCTGATCCACGCAAGGTCACTAGCGTTAAAAACACACAAATATGCTATTAAATTCATATTTTTGATCAAACTAGAACTTTTGGAACTTTATTTCTTTATAAACAAATATTTTGTTTAGAAGTCATCGCTGTCTTTTAAAATTTGATTGTTCAGTGGTCCATTTCTATCCGGCCG
>JAAAKL020016692.1:0-10922 GCA_010016065.2 Carybdea cf. marsupialis auct. non (Linnaeus, 1758) | reverse complement strand
AACCTGCAACGATCAGGAACTATTTCCCATATGTCATAGCCCTTCCTTAACCCTCAAATCTGTTCGACTATGTTTAATTATTACCCCCAATGCTCTAAGGACGATTTCTCTAGCAAGGGTACTTGGAATAGGATAAAAGGAAGCTTTTGTAAGGCCTCAGAAATGGAAAATCTAATTGCGGTGCATTTGTTTTAAACAACAAAAGTGTATGTGCAAATGTTTCAAAATGCAATCAGTAAATAAAATATTTACAAGTACAATTAGTATATACATACCTGTCAAATGTATCTCTGGAATTTTGGCTTCCTTGAGTACTCTTCAAACCTAAGACAACAGTAAAATAAAGATGCAAGTTTTCATGTTCATAACTTACACATTGAATACTATATATATATATATAGAAAGCTGGCAAAGGTACAAAAGAGAATTACCATACAGAAAAACACACAGCCAGAAGGGCATTGCACCATGCTCGATATGAGGCATAGAAATTGGTATACCAGGATATGAATCCAAAGTCATCAAATGTATACCGCTTGGCTCGCCCGATGCGACAAGAAAATGCTGATGTAGTAGGTGAGAAGCCAGTGAGAAATGACATAGGAGAGCTCTCTCTAACAGATGCGGCAAAGCAGCAGGCATGGCTAGCATTACGAGAAACTCTTAAACATAGAATTTGATTGGGACCCTAAAAATCTGTCTGCTGCACCAGTGGAGGGTCCAAGTATCCTAATAACTTTAGAAATGGTTCGGAAGGGCATTACTAAAATGAAATCAGGAACAGCAGCTGGACCATCTGGGATAGTGATAGAGATGATCAGAGCCGCAGGCGATTAAAGCCTTGTCATGATTTAAGAATTGGCTGTTTCAATAACTCGTAGGGGAAGAGTGCCTGCTGATTGGGAAGAGAGTTTCATTGCTTGCCTTTGCAAAGAAAAGGGGGATGCTCTAGACAGAGGAAACTATCGTGGTCTGATGTTAACTGAACAGGTTATGAAAATTCTGGAAAGAATAGTCCACAGTGTCATTAGGGAGTTGGTGTCTATCGATGAATCACAGTTTGGGTTTGTTCCAGGTAGAGGAACTACTGATGCCATTTCCATAGTATGCCAGCTACAGGAGAAAAGTTTGGCTATACAGGAACACTTCTATGGGGCTTTCGTAGATCTTGAAAAAGCCTTTGACCATGTACCTCATCAAGTTATTTGGTGGGCAATGAGTACATGAGTACATGAGTGGATTGTGCATCTGGTGCAAGGCATGTATGCCAACGCACGTAGCAGAGTTCGTGTCGGAGATGGTTACAGTGAAGAGTTCTGTGTGCAAGTTGCTGTTCATCAGGGCTCTGTGCTCAGCCCCTCTCCTTTTTATCATGGTAATTGAGACTCTATCACAGGAATTTCGTGCTGGTGTTCCTTGGGAGGACCTGTACACTGATTATCTTGTTACTATTACTCAATCACTTGAAGAGTGTATTGAGAGGCTACAGATATGGAGACATGCCATGGAAATGAGGGGTCTTCGGGTAAACACAGGAAAAACCAAGCTTATGATTTGTAGGGAAGGTAAATTTCCATGCACTGTCTGCTGCAAAGGTGTGGGCAGCAATAGCATTTTCTGTCTTGGCTGCAATACTGGGTACACAAGAGGTGCAGTGAACTGAAGTGACTCAAAGAGAATAGCAATTTGAGGTGTGTAAGATGCCTAGGACATGCCCATCCCATTGAAGGCAAGCCGCAATTGAAAGTCGACATTGGGGATGATGATTTGGAGATGGTTGCTTCCTTTTGCTATCTTGGTGACATGCTGTCAGCCGCTGCAGGATGTTCCCACCAAAGATGACTTCCTACCAAAACAAGAGTGAAGACTGCTGGGAATAAGTGCCGTGAACTTCAACCTTTGCTGACCTCATACCACCTCTCAATTAAATCACACCGACATGCATATGTGGCGCATGTTCGCAGTGCAATGCCTCATGCCAGTGAAACTTGGCCTTTGACCAGTTCAGACTTACAGCCTTTGCAACATAATGATAGGGCCATGATCAGACAAATCTGTGGTGTAAAACCTATATATATAACAAATGTTCATTCGAGATATCTGCTAAGGCGCCCAGGCATAATGGACTTGCATATTGCTTTACATGAAAAGAGACTTCTTTGGTTTGGGCATGTCGAACACTCATCCAGTTCCATCAAGACTATTTCCAACTTGGAAATTCTAGGCAAAAGGGGAGAGGCTGCTCTAAATTGTCCAGGAAGGAAACGCTACAGAAAGATTGCATAGTGTGGAAACTCTCTACCATTGATCCTCAAGATAGAGAATCATGGAGGTCAAACGTGAGATCTGCCATGTGTGCAGCTAACCAGTTATCTGGAAGGGAACTCCCTCACCTGGATCACAATAATCAAAAACACCCTGCAAGATCATCAAAAACAACCGACGGTAAGGTAAGGTAAATCTATATTTATATTAGAACGATTATGGTAGTATGCCAGAATGCTTAATGCATAAATGTAAAGCGACACATTGAGAGTAACACTCCTGAGAAACACTGAGATTTGCTTCTCTGAGTTTCACATTTTCACGACCTTCAGGCAGATTTTTCTGAAGATTGTGAAAACATAAAACCCAGAGTAGCCAATCTTTGTGTTTTTCGTTAGCATTTATATATCTATAGCTTTCTATTACCTATTGCTGTATGCATAATCTGAAAGATGCTTTACACCAGTAATGTATGACATTCACATATATGCCTGAACAAACAAATCATCTGTACAGTTAAAATCTAGATGTGTTAAAGTCACTATCCAGTATTGGTGTTATTGGAATAGTACACCTAGTATTTTGCTGATACAGAATAATCATTGTTTTGCATTGTTGCACTCCCATCAGTTTCATACATTACATAAGATCTGTTGGCAAAGGTATAATTTCAGCATTTTAGAGCTAAAAGATAAACTATTACTGGCACCACCTTACCAACTACCAACAGGCATAGCCAGTACTTCTGTTTCCCACACCCATTGCACACCACAATGCTTAGTAAGTATTGACATTCATAACATAAATGAAATACTTACTGATAATTTTAATACTACTTTCATAAATAACCAGCATCACTAGTTTTACTGCAAAAAGTTCAGTATAGTTGTACTGTATACCAGTTGTATTGATCCAGTAAAGCACCAGCACTGGCTCTGTAAGTAGTATTTATGTTATGGTCAGGTATTGCACCATGACAACTGTTTTGTCTGCCTTTTACTCTATGCATTTGTAGAGATCACTTCTTACTGTTTATTGATCTGATAAGACTATAATTTGTACAGGCTAATATCTGCCATTCCATCTGGATGGACCACTATGTGGACATCTAGGGAATCACACATAGATTACGTCGTTTCTTTGATGATACAGGGAACTGATAATCTGTTGATCTTAGTAAAAAACTGATCGGGTGTATAGCTTTATTTCATGTAGAATGAAAAGAAATACATTGTTTATTGCTATGATACTTAGTTTAGTCAAGATATATGCATTATAGACTAATCCTTTGGTATATTGTTGTAGAGCCACAATTTGCCCATTTTTCTGTAAATTGGCTTATCCAAGAGCATGGACCCACTCGGGTCAACTGTGTTACTATTTTGAATATGCCACAGCCACTAACCTACCTTAGAAGATGCTAGGAGTACTTAATAGCTTATAATATCACATGGCGGGTTGGGGCATTTAAGCAAGAGAGGCACTTATAATTTCTATTTTAAAATGGTCTTACACTACATTCCCTTTTACAATTACAAACTTCTTATGTGCAGAGGTATCAGGTTTCAGAAGTGTCAATGACAGAAATCGAGTTGATAGCACAAAACTTTGAAAGAAAGCATTAACCTCATAATATAACATTTGGGCATGACTGATTTTCTAAAGGTAACCTAATAATGTTGCGTAGTAAATGAACTCCAAATTACTGGCCCTCCAATTCACACATTGGGAAGTAGCCTAGCTAGAAGTAAATCAAATAGACAAAGATACAGTCTATCATGCTTTGTTGCAGAAAAGCATAGTAACTGTTGCCATATCTTTGTCTATGGATAAATAATAACTAACACTTTATGAGGATGTATGGTTTTCCCACCAGCCTAGGGTACCACTGATGAATCAGTAATCCAACATAGAAAAGACAACTTCTCTAACCTGTTCTGGGTACTCATATGAGGCAGGTATTTATGCCTAAGGGCAATATCCTGAGGGGTATCTATTTCAATACATTCAAGAACAGGGTGGCATTTAGCAGTGCAGGACCATCAATAAAAGTTTTGCCATTTACCTTCTTTCAAAGACTTCTCACTAACACTTAAAACTAACAACAAATGCCACTGGGATCATAATGGTACAACCTCAGGTAGGGGAACCAACAAGACATTGCAACATGATGAGGATGATGATACTTCGAAAAATGTGGTAGTGCTGGCAGGGAGCAAATGCAATAACCCTTGCTCATCAATGTATACTTATCTAAGGTTCCTCCACTCTGGCAGCTCTAGACAGCCCATCTATGCATCTACCGTTATTTTGGAGATGTAGTATGTAAGCAATGGCATACATCCAAGATACTACATGACTATTATTTAAGGAGACATGTCTGGAATTGGGCCCATTTAAACTTGCATTGGGCCTTTCTAAAACATATTAAGAGAGAATGCATTTGCTTGTTGTCTGCTATAATCTACTATAAAGAGTTTGCTGTCTGTATATATATAGATATATATATATATTTACATATATATATACTGTAAAGCTGGAAACTGACAGCAGGCAAACCAGTGACCAATCCAAAAAATCTGAAGGATTTGAAAGATGTATGGCTGTCCTTGGAAGATATTAATATGCAAGATGTAGGAATAACGCAAAGAGCAGCCAACTCCAAAATTTGTTTTCCGATGATGTAAAAATGACTATATACAATAAAATACTGACCTTGACTTATATAAAATTCTAAAAAAGGTGTGCTGTACAAAAAAATAAAATACCGTTCCCAGAACCTTTCGAGCGCACCAGCGCCCTTTATCAACTCCAAAAGTGGGGAATTTTTATACATTTGTTGTGCTTAGTTGCTTTTGGAAGGCATGGTCCTATATGTCTCCTTAACCACTAAAATGATGTTACTAATTGTGGCTTAATGAGGCTATTAAGATTCATTTAGAGGAAAGTGCAGATAATTACAGTTTAGTGACGATTGCCATCGCTCATGTTGTCAACTATATCCAATCTAAACAATTCCAACACTCCGAAGCAACCAGGTATGCACACCAAACACAGGAACCCGCTTTGCCCCAACTCCACCCATAGTACTGCAACAGTATGGCATAAGGTGATAGCAAACGAAGCCATAGGGTGGTTCACCCAACCCAATTGTTCTCAGCATGGCAACACCTAATTGACTGGGGAGACTAAAAATGATTACTGAGGTTGCAATGTGCAGAGATGGCTTATAACTTCATCTCTTGTATTTAAACCTAAAGGGTGGAGAGTACGGAGTTGTGCTATCCAATATTTTTAAAGATCGTGTAATTTACCTCTCATCCATGTATGCTTCGATAATAACGATACAAAAATCACACAAGTCATGTGTTTCTGAAAAGTGTTTTACAATTTTGGATGTAGTGGCTTTTGAACGGATGTGAGACTTGTGCAATCTAAAACGAGGTTTGAATTTTACCAATAAACCTACGTATTGCAAATCACATTGAGCACAAGTGACGATGTACACACAATTGGTGGCATTGCAAGAGAAATTCCCTTTGACAGAATACCACTGGTGTGTAATATTACATTGAATGCGGTTGCATTTCACTAAATGATTGTTCCTGCATGGATCACAACATATGGCACTGCACAGACTAAATAGTATAGTGGAGGTCTCATTATCATACAAATTGTTGTTGGTTTCACGGCTTTTATAGCCGGAATAAACAAGAATATCACAGAGATTTTTAGGCCTACGACTGGACGTGAATAACGAGCCATCAGGGAAACACTTAACCATCTCACTGTCAGTATACAGGATGTGTTTGTGCTTATCTAAAATTTTACTTAAATTGGGAAGCAGTGGGTTATAATTGGAGACCCAAGGGATGGCTTTAGAATGTCTCTTCAACTTAATACTGGGTCTTAACGCCTGTTCTTGTGTCATAGCGTTACAATGGGAAAATCCATTCTTGACAAAATTGCTATTATAGCCCCTTCTGATAAAGTAATTAGTATATTCCTCAGTTCTTGCCTGAAAATCTTGATCTGAAGGGTATAAGCGTCTGAGTCTAATGACTACACTTTGTGATATACCTTTAAAGTTGGACACTGAATGACGTGAAGTGGGCATCAGGTACTGGTGCACATTAGTAGGCTTGGAATATACTGAGGTAGATAACTCTAAGATACCTACATTATTGTTTAAGAATACCCCAAAATCTAGGAATTCCATCAATGTGGTAGAGTATTTCATTTCAAATCTAATAGTAGGGTTAAGTTGGTTGAGGAAGTTGTTATATTCTTGTAGAGCATCATGACCATGCGTCCAGATGTCAAAAATATCATCCCTAAATCTATACCAAAGAAGGGGTTAATATTAACTTATTGGGGATGTGTGTGGGGAATATTATCGATAACTGTCATGGCAATATCTGCGTAGCTACACGAGTTATGGGGACCCATAGCTGTTCCATGACAAAGTGGGTACCCTTGTATTGACAGTTATTGTATCTTAGACAAATATCCATTCCTTCTACCAGACAAGCTGAGCTAGGCACACTTTTATCTCTGGAATCCAATGCCTGCCTAATAGCGTTCAGTTATCAATATTAGGAAATATAGCAACAACGTCCCATGATACAAGCATAAAGTTAATGCTATTAACTAAAGATATACCCTTAAGTTTACAAATGAAGTCGTTTGAATTTTAATAGCCTCATTTAGCCACAATTAGTAACATCATTTTAGTGGTTAGGATTACATATAGGATCATGCCTTCCAAAAGCAAATGAACACAACAAATGTATAAATATTCCACCTTTTTAGAATTGATTCATAGTTGATAAAGGGCGCTGGTGAGCTCGAAACGTTCTGGGAACGGTTTTAAATTTTTTGTACAAGACACCTTTTTTAGAATTTTATATTAGTAAAGGCCAGTGTTTTATTGTATATAGTCATTTTTACATCATCGCGAACAAATTTTTGAGTTGGCTGCTCTTAGCGTTTTTCCTACATCTTGCATATATACATATCTATACATATACAGGCAGGATAAGGGGACGGTTATTGGGACCAAATTTGCTCCGCCCTACGCCATCTTATTTATGAGTAAATATAAAGAAAAAGGCGATTGATAATTCTGATTTAAAGCCATTGGTATGGTGGCGATATATCGATGACATTTTTATGATTTGGGAACACGGGGACGACAGGCTTTTAGATTTCTTAAACCACCTAAGTTCTATACACTCGAGAATAAAATTTACACATAAATATTCTTCAGATCATATAGAATTTTTAGATGTTTTAGTAACCAAGGAGGCTGGAATGATAACCACGGACTTATTTGTTAAGGAAACAGATACCCACCAACTTTTACACTTCAAATCAAGTCACCCATTCCTTACCAAGAAAGGCATTCCATATAGTCAGGCCCTTAGCAGTCGACGTATTTTCTCTAGAGATGACATTTTCCAGAAACGTATTAGGGAATTAGAAGAATGGCTTCTGTTGTGGAGACGATAGATTCGATATCTAAGAGTACTGGATAAATCAAACCGAGGTGTGCATTTTCCAAAGTATTTGTTAACGATAAGAAGCTCTACTAATGACATCACATGAACAGTTCATACGTATACTGAATTACAACTCTTACAACAAGGCTTTTATAATGATACAAACAATAGAGAATAATTAGCATAATTACATCGTCATAACACCCTTGTTCGGTAGGTCAAAAAATTGCTCATCCGCCTCATCAAAGGCAGCTTTTTAAATACTGCGTCACCCAAAGAACATTGCGACAGCTGCCATAACGGCTACTCTTAACCTGTCGAAATTGCTTCCAAAAAGGGCATGTAGCAAATTTTTTAGTATTGGAAGCTACTTTAAAACTGCAAAGTTGTAAAACTCAGAATTTATTTCGCGCCAATGCAGTTTGGCAAGGAACATGATGATAATCCAAAGTATAACGTAAGTTGTAAGGGGAAGTTTATTCCATGGATGGCTTTGTTTTCTGTTGTTCAGTTTATTTGTGTCGGTCTTGTTTCGTCTGTTTATATTGGTTCCTTTTGTTTTGATTATTGCGCTTTAGTATACTTTAGATTTAGTCAACATTGATTTAGTTTACATTACTTTTCTTAACTATGTTTAAGGTGATGTTTTGTTTTGCGTTATTGACATAACTTGCATTCATTTAATGTTCAGTTTACACAAGTTTAGTTCAACTAGAATTTTATTCTCATACCATTGCATTTATATTGGTTTATTTCAGTTTGTCATAATTGAGGTCCAAAATTTTAGAATTTGGGTTTATTTGTTTCATTTTCTTATGTGTATCATTTCAAGACTTTTCTATTTAAGCGCACTTTAGAAAAGCTGATAATAGAATCAAAAGTAGGCTTAAGAGGGGTCTTTGTATGAGCAAAAGAAGGTAGTCTTTCTAGAGAAGTGGTAACAGGTAGATGTTGACCCGTCTTACGTAAGGACACGGAAATCCACGTATAATGGATGCATTTACTAATGTAAAAGTTTAACATCGTATCCAATCGAATTAAGACCGGGCCTCAAAAAATCGCCAATTAAAGGCTGGTTAGAAAGTCCAATTTTGAATAAATAGTTGGGGCGTTGATTCAAGTAAATATAGAATCTGAATTGTTACAGTCGACTTAAGACCATTTGTTTTCCTACCGTAGGTTACTTGCGATGAATATGAAAAGTGTGAAGAGAAAAGCACGCATTGAAGCAGTGGAGATTTTAGACCGAAGTCGACCTGAATATCGCGCATGCACATGCACAAGTACCAGAACTAATACGTCTGTAAGTGTTGGGGAAAGCTGTTTGGGCGAGGAGGAGAGTCGCCATTTAGTTGAAACACTATAAAACGAAGGAGCCCCTAAAGCACTAAGTATTTTCAAATGGCGCTGAAGCGTTTCAACAGGTGAAGGTAGAAGATCATCTATACGTACAAGAAGCAACAGTGATGGAAGTGTTGGTGAATTTTTAATGCAAGAAAGCTATACGAGCGTGTTGATCACAACAATCCAAGTTCTTCAAATAGATCTTGCCGTTGCAAATGACATTTACAGACAATTTTCTTCTGCACGCCTCACATGTAGACATGTTTTTTACAAGAAACAATAATATGCAGACACCCCTTTATGTGTGCTTTGTGTCTTTCAAAAGAACGAAACAAGTAAAATAGTGAATGTGCAGCTTTGGTAGGCAGTTCCTGAACACTTGATTGTTTGAGATAATTTGACTCAAGGAAGAGGACCTACGATTGTCTTCATTGAAGTTTCGTTAATGGGTGAAAGGATTAAACGAAAGCCACATTATGTCGAGGAACATCATTATCACGGAAAATTATAGATATTATATTTATTTTGATGTGGATTTATTGTAGGTAATTTTTTATAAGCATGATTAGAAGTACAAGCTGGTTTTGTTGATTAGCCAGGTGCAGTCATAGGGTCGTTGCATGATCTTCAGTAGGGAAATTGCAAAGTCGTCACAATTCTCATCGCTATTTGCTGTAAACGTCACGGACCCTTTTTATTCTCCAGTATACTATGTTAGATATAATTTTTAACGAAGGAAAGAGGTTATTTACCAAAATGACAGGTGATGTAAATAGGGTAGGGGTATGATAAATGGAAGTGGGGAGAATGAGTAAATGATATCGATTTATATTCGTCTTTTGGGTCCGTAGATTGTGTTGAAGAAAAAAATGCTTGTCTATATATGGATTACCGACATAAGAGGAAAAATTCCAGTCTCGTTTTTCAAATTGTGGTTATACTCGTTAACATTAAGGTCCTAGGGGCAAGCAAGGATATAAGATTGGAGTTGAATATTTTTGTTTCATAATATTGGTGGGGGACTGTAGTCTGTTTGTTACTTTATTTGTATTATTTATTTTTTGTTCCAATGGCTGTCAGAGGAAGCTCTTATTTGTTTGATGCGCCTTAAAATGGATCATTTTCAGAGATCAATTGCGCTTGTTAAATACCGGGGACTCCTATTTTCAGCGTGAAAAACCGAAGGGTGCACTGTCCCTCTTTCCCCATTCCGCAACTAAAAATTATGCCGTGTAGCCAAGTAAAACAATTTTCGTTATTTTGTGTAACTACTAACTGTTGAAAAAGAGGGTATCAACTGTTATGTTTACTTGACATTGAGTCGGTTAATAATCAGACTTACTTGTACAGAGTTGAAGAAAAATACCCTCTTAGTACAATTGTTTGATCGTCTTTATTACAGGGCCTTTAAGATGTTATAATGGTAGTCGACGCCAAGCCAATGTTACCAATAGAATCAAATGCATTTGGGGGAAAAGAGTTTTTCAGAAACCTATCTGCGTTGCAAAAATGTGTACCATTTTGATAATGGCCTTTTTTTAGGAAGAAGCAGACCCTGGTATGAGTAGTTATAGTGTAGGCATTGCACTTGTGGAGTGCTTGTGACTGACGTTAAAAAGGGCATCCTGCAGTAAATCGTCACTGCTTCCACTCGGATCACATGTTATTAAACAGCGCCCTGATCCGTTTGAGATTCAAGTACAATGCACGAATCGGTGTCAATCACTACCTTGTATCTATAAAGATTGTTTTTTATCGGTGAGTGTTTCTACAATAATCTTTTGTATGTGGTAATTGATGTAGTATACTTTG
>JAAAKL020016691.1:0-10922 GCA_010016065.2 Carybdea cf. marsupialis auct. non (Linnaeus, 1758) | reverse complement strand
CAAATGTTATTGTTACTATTCAAATATTATTTTTACTATTCAAATGTTATTGTTACTATTCAAATATTATCACATGCACGTTTGTGTATTCAATAGTGCTCAAAATTAATAAGTCATCTTAATAATTAGAGATATCTTAATGTAGACTTTTTTTAATACAGATATGACTTTGCCAGTACAGTCGTTCTCTTGTGATCCATTACAAGCTATTTATAGCGTTACCCAAGGAAGGGGTAATTAATAGCGAAACACTAGTGTCCTCAAAAATAACCTAATATAACCTTCCCTTTAATCTTGTGTGATTATTTTATCTCTAACAGAACAAAAGGACCTTCCATACAATTACAACGTAAGCTATTTCATACTTGGCCTTCCACTGTACTATTATCTTATTCATGGATCTCTAAAATTCTTTTCGAAAATGTATCTCAGCCTAACTTGTGTCTGTAAATTTAAGCCCTCTACCTAATTTTCATTCCTTTTCCCAGTGCCATATTCAATTATAAAGGTTTTTATTCCTCTCCCTCTCCTCACTTTGCCCTTTACCCACGTCTTTAATATCGTTTAGCCACAATTATCTTGGTCCAGCAGAAAGTACTTTGTATATTTGTCACCCTTGCATGTCGGGTATTCGCAATCCTTACAAATTAAAAAATGAGCTTAGGAAATAATGATCTCAAATAGATATATAGAGTGCAAAAGATATATAAGTACCCTATTAAGCAACCCAAGGGATCAAAGGTTAAAATTTTGAATTTATTACATCAGATCTGGTTGAGCCAAAGGTATTTTTTCAAGAGGTGGTGTGTGGCTTAAATCTCTTACAGTAGAAATAAATTTATTTAATTAAGACAAAATAATGGCAAAGCCACTCGAACACTTGATTTGATTAGTTGATACTCAAATATGTGCATGACTCTTTACTTTGGCGAAAACGGTACAATACTTTGATTATTTGTTTAATAGTAAAAACTCAAGATAGGATGAGAATTGTTCATCACTGTTGCCTATCAGTGTGTTATATACTGACTTTACCAAAGAATGTTTTTCTCGTGAAGAGAAATTGGCTGCTTCACATTGTACAGTGTTCTTAGGCACTACAACGCACTTATTTTAATGCAAAAAGTACTATTTTGTGAAATTTTTTCAACAAAGTAACAGGAAAATTCTTATACTGATTCTATTTGTCAATTATTCTAATATTTTTAAAACACATCGAGAATCTAAAGTTGTTAACATAACAACCCAGAGCACTAGTAACTTGACTGCACTTCGCCTGGTAAGGTCCCCTCGGATTATAACGTAATAGTAAACAATAAAATTGTCTATTGCCCACACTGTAGATTCCAAGCACTTTCTCTTTGCCTTTCAGTACCTTTCACTACCATTCATTGGGCCGTTCTTGAATCAGTCCACCTAAAGCAAGAAAACTGATGATTTGTAGGCAGAAGGAATTCGTATTTTCATGGAGTCTTTTGTTTGACTTCTTACTTCTACGATCACTGATTGGTGAAAACAGCACTAATGAAGGCAGTTTAATCTCTAATCGACTATTTTAAAAACAAAGCTGGTTTTAAGTTTAATTTATTTCTTTTCGTGTTTGATATTGACACTTTTTTTCTCAGAGGAGTGTCATACAAGAAGAAGCGTACAAGTACAAAAATGGTTTCGCAATTTCTTGCTTTTGATTATGCATCCATTTATGGGTTTTTTATTTTGGGTAAAAATTTGACATTTCTTTGAAGTACCTAGTAAAATGAATTTTTTTACAAACATAGTCCCAGTTACCTGTTTAGATTAAGTTGATCCTCTTTTAAAAATATCATGAATATGAGTTTTAATTGATAGTAGCATGTTATACAAATCTATTGTGTTCAAATGTTGGAGGTTTCGGTCAACCTAAGTTTTCCCTTACTAACTAGAGAGTAAGGGTCTATAGGATGGTCATAAATATATATTATTTTTGTTTTGATATCACAGCATTATATGTCCATAAAGGTTACAGATTCCATTTTGATACTGATCATGCCATCAAATGCATCAAATGACACTGACCATAGAAACAGAAGTGATAACTCCAAAGAACGTTAAGAAACTATAACCAACTCAGCCTGTTATTTAGGAGCAGACATGATTTGGACAAACTACTTCATTTAACATCATTTAGCCATGTAGGTTCATAAAAGGCTCACAGCTTGTAGCTGCCACAGGAAGACGAAGAAGTACCTATTCAAATTGTTGATTGACATTACAGGGAATTTTGACAACGCCTCTTGCGAGGTTTGTAAAACTGCTAACAGAGTTTTAAGTGTGAAGGTACGGTTTTCACTGAGATTGTGATCTGATAAAACGCAGGTGTTCTCTGCACAATAGGAAACCTGGGGAGAGTGAGAAAATGTTAGAAAAGAATTGCTAAACATCATCTGTCCTCAGTTTGTCTCACCTTGTTTATGTAGTTAATAGGTACTTTTAACTGGAAAAAAGTACGTGAAACGTAGACAAAAAACAAGAGTAAAAACACAATGATTAGGGGTAGTGGTGTTATCCAAGGTTGACGAATACTTTGGTAGTGTATTTTTGGTGTACTTTTCTAGTGAGAACGTGAGCAAAGCATTCTTAAAATTAATATTTCACAGAGTATTAGCAATTTCTTTTACATCTCATCATTGTGACCTTATGGTGACAGAATGTTGTAAGTAGGATGTTAGCTCTATCACGTACCTAATATCACCGTTAAACAATTGCAGGAACATCTTGGACTCGTGGTCTTGCAACTATAGTAGCGAAGATAAAAAATTGAGAACTGAGATTAGTTCAGGAATTGCAGGGAAAAGCAGTGAAGATAAAATTTGAATTTTGAAACATAATCTTAGTGATGCAGAACTACCGGATGTCTAATTTATCACTTGTGGCACTTACAAAACAAATCAATATAATTTGGTCATTAGTGGGATCTTGCGATAGTTTACCATATCTCTGGCAATATTTTAGACTTTCTCTTCGTTCAGAAAAGTTTCTCATTTGCAATCCTTTTAAATTAAAACCTACTTGGTAATTTTTTTATTTTATTTTGGTTGTAACGAAAAAATACCACACTGCAGAGAATATTTTTGAATAGACGTTGAAGGAAGTAAATACTTTTAAATAAAGCAAAACTTGTCAACTCTATTGATGCCAAAGATGTATGCAAAACATGGATCAGTCAAACTGGGTTGTCAACCTTTCCAGTCGTACCCTCTCCGTACCAGAACAGTCCCTACTTTATCTTACAACATAAATTCAGCGGAGAGTTCAAGAGCCCATTAACCTGAAATTGGGAGAAGTATGTCTCAAAACGTAGCTTAGAAAAAGTCTACGACTCACGACATGATAAGCATCTATCATCTAGAAGGAAATAGGTTGAGATGAGGATTCTATCCCGAGACTTGCAATTTTGAAGCATGTTACTCCTTCAACGACCCAATGACCTAACTCTAATGATCCAATTTTAACATGTATAAATTCATTAGCCACCCTATTAGCTCCAAATCATTCATGGCGGGGACAACTTCATCCTTCTCTACGCATTCTGGAGACAAGTCTAACTGCATCTTATGACTCGACTATGAAAAGAGTGTCATATGACATTTCAATGCGTCCAACGCCATTGACAGTTTTAATTTTAAAAATTTGCATACTTTCAGAACATTTTAGGAGATACTGGGCACACAGAAATGAATGAAGGGTTGAATGGTAAAAAGGGAAGCATTTACTAAGAATGGCATTAGATACTTCAATATTATAATACAGCCTACTTGCTTATATTGAACGGTGCTTCCTCCAATTTCATGGTCAAGTTCAGCAGCCCAATTGATAAGTAAGTGAAGATCATCCTAAGGATACCAGCAACAAAAGAAAAAAAAATTCTGTGAATAGTATGTGAAACGGACGTAGTATCGCCCGAATGGAGCCCTTTGCTGTTTCAGATAGGAAACATATATAATTAGTTGTCTGTAAATACATAAATGCAACTACCCTTGGTTAACCCAATAATCAAGGGCTCTCTCTATAGTCCAATATCCTATATCTAATACATCGACCTTTGACAACCCACTGTGTAGCAAAATTAGTAACATGCATACTTTTTTAACATATATTTTATTTGCGTATCTCATTATTCCAACTGTATATGAAGATATTCATAAAATAATACTTAAATCTATTTTTGTGATAGAAAAGAGTGTCCTCTTCATCCAAGAACAAGCCTCAGATCGTCAGATTGGATGTGACGCATTTACTTTTACTACTATGTCCCTGAAACATTGGAAATGGTATACAAATTGTCCCACATAACACTTAGCATATTTTACATGAGATCACTTTGCTCAAATCACATGACATAAAGTGATTTTGATACGGCCACATCCAATCGAGTTTGACAAACGGGGTATGAGGTCTATTTAATTCCTGAATTTTGAGTGGTTTTTTTGAGCCACCCGAAAGCACTGATTGTTGAGCGTCCTTCTATTATGTTGGAATGACTCACACTTTGTAAAATCTTATACAGGACGTGAATATTTAAAACCTTCTCAAAGGGCGAAATAATAAACTTATCATTTATTTCAAGTGAGTGGATCAAGTCTATGTTTCTTTACTCCAGAGAGGGAATAACTTCAGATTGAAGTTTGAATGTGGCACAATGAAACTTGCACTATGTCAAAAAACTCATGGAAGGTGATCTAATAAAAATATAGCCAAAGCACTTTTATCAGTTACATCCTGTCTCCATGTGAAGAAGTCCATTTGTGTCACTCGGTTTGTATCCCCAATGATTAAAAACAGAATTTAAAGAAATACTTATCAAAGCTGTATCACCAAACAATAATTAGTGGTTTGAAAGTTAGAAAACGTTTTCAGAATGTGGATGAGAGGAAACAGGAGCTCTACCTGCTGTAATTTCAAAGTAGATTTGTATTTTGGGTCGTTTTGTATTTGGACCTCTGATAAGAAAGTGGCATTGCCAGCTTTGCCCAGAATATCTTTTATCTTTCAAGACATACAGAAAATTGGGGCTCTGACTTTTACTAAATTTGGCTTTTGTAACATCTTTGTTAAAGGCGGGTCCAAATTTAGGCTAGACTACTATTTTAGTGCTAAAATAAAATGAGTGAGACTGTTAGAACACCTTATTCTCGATATGAGCTGTGTCCCGCTTACCATGATTTTGATTCAAGTATCTTAAATCATTTATCACAGAAGATTCAAAATCTACTCAAGAAATCGGCAAATGCTCAACAGAACAACAAGGGACAGAGCTCCTTGATCGAATAATGCATCTGAATGACTTCTCCACCACAGAGAAGCTTTTCGGAACATTGAAACAACGAGAAGTGGTCACCTATTTCTCTTTATACGTCACCACAAAAGAATAACAATACAATTTCCTTTGTTACTATTTTGAACGCCAACAAATGATAGCAAGGGCGCTCAAGTGGAAAGAGTAATGGAGCAAGGAGAGCCTGGACTGAAATACTTCTGGTAACCATAAGCATTGGATACCTGACTCGGTCCTTCGTCCATGCCAATCTCGGCAACACTTTTAGCACTATTTTGACTTGGCTATGTGTCTTTGTATATATACAAGGAATTAAAAAAAACATGGCCAGACTCGATTACAAAATAAAAGTGCAGTAGGTATGCATCATTATCTAAGTCAATAGGCAATCATCATTCGTAAGCTACTACCATGTTTACTGTATAATTATTGGCAGCTATCACTATTGAATTTCTTGGCATTTCAAAACTGCGACCAAGTACCTTGGAAGTCTCCTTTCCTATCCAATAGTGAAGATCCCATTTAAATCCATCGACGTCTTTTCTTGTCTACGAAATAAAAAAAGGGTACAGTGCAACGATACAAAAAACCCACTGAAACTCATGTCTCTGATATTATTGACTTAAGATTGAAAGTATCAATTACATACGAAAGAAAGATGAAGTTTGGTTTATTTTCAACATCACTACACTAGTTAACCGTTTTTATCTTTTTATAGGATATTTAATTAAATAATTGACCTTGCAGTTGTCTTTACGGGATTGATATTAGGCAAAAGGCAATTACGGATTTTCAGATTGTAAGCTTGAAGCCAAAATATGCAGCTACAAGAATACTGAAGTTTATCTCGATACAATTACAAACCTGTGCCAAGAATGAGATGAGCTTTTACAAAATGAAGGTGGACACTAACAAATATAATAATTATTCCCTGTATTACTTGGTAACTTACTTTCATTGAAATTCAAGGGATGTCAATTAACATTCATGACTAATTTTGCGTCTTGTGAACGAAACATTTACTTAGTGCAAGTTTGTTATTATGTAAAAGCTATAAATTGAGAGATCACTAGGTCAAGGCGAAAGCCATATTGAAGGATGATATAAACACATGGTCTGATTATTGTATGAAATTTTAATTGCTTCACATATTCCCATTTTCACCACCTAGTCCTCCAAAAACGTCCATTTACCTTGATGTGGCTGTCAAACTGCAAAATCTCACTGTCATGAGCAGGGTTCAACGTCCTTATTTTGATTTTATTATCCTTATTCCTATAAATTGTGAACCTTGTAAAAGACTGGGAAAACGATAATTGCCTTATTACAGAAGTTTGATAAAATTGGATCACTTATTATCTAGTGATCTCTCAGTGCAATATCAAGGCTAAAAGTATGGACGTAAATCAATTGCCCCATAAACGATTAAAATGATTGCTACGTCAGTCCAAAGTTCATACTATTTTTTAAAGCGTTTTCATTGTATGATATTATTAAAATAGAATAAACTTCAGACAACTAAATAATAAAGGGCCTGATGGGGGAAGGCTTACGAAGCTTTCTCTTACTACTCCCTTGTCTCTACATCTCAGAAATCGAAAGTGTGCACTTAACTTTATATTACTTTATATTTTTGTATCTTAGCCTATACTTCAGATTTCTCTAAAATTGTTAAAATTTAATATCCTGCAAGCATTGGGACATTTAAGTTCATAGCAAAATTTTAAAAGCTTATAATTCACGTGGATCAATTTTGTTCCAGTCTTTAGATTCTGCGCTTACTTAAAAACAAGAAACATTTTTCTTCCTTAAATATGATGGTTTGAAGTGTTAGTATAGGAAACCATCCTTTGGAAAAAAACCCCTGTATTTCAATAACGTCTATTTCACAATGCAATATGTAATCTGGTGAAGCGTTCTAGTACATATCTCGGATTTAAAGCTCTGTACAGATACAAATACATCACAATTGACAGAGCATAATCACTGTTTAGTATTAATTAATCCACCAGCAATGTTAAAAGTATATCTCAATGGACTCTCTTTGTTTATATACTCCTAGCAGGTTATGATGAATATCATAGATTTGAAATGAAATACCCAAGGTAATCCCCAATTGATTTAGACATGGTATTCATGCTCATGCTTGTAATCATATTACGTCATGCGGTAGCAACCACAAATGTCGGAGAACAAATAATATTTTATCAAAAAGGTCTCTAGTATGGCCTCTAATACGGCACTTCTTTTGATGCAGACTTACGTTACAATAGTCTAGTAGTTCTAGACCTTTTTTTGTAAGTCCCATACTCTTTGATGTATTTTTTTTAAAATCAATAGACCAAAATGATATTAGATATAGGGTCTTGGAGTATGTAACCGAATCTCAAGACTTGAATTTGAAGGTGACAAATTGTTAATGCAATGAAACATAATAACGATGTGATTATCTTTCTGTCATTTATAACAACCATAGAAATTTATCAAAATGTAACATCTCAATAAGATTTTTATACAAAATGCAATTATCAAGTGCTCCGTCTGAGGAGTTGCGTCAAAAAGCATTACATTACGTAAATAGGTCTACGTCTTCTGTAGAAGGGTAGAGTACTGCATTTTTGAGATGCTTTGTGTTGTCCTTTATCAGTCTCCATGCACCAGGTACTTATGTGAAACGGTTCTTAACAGTTTTTCTATCACTAGCTCAGGCTAGCCTCCCCAAAATGTAACAAATCCCAGTTAGTGATGAAAAAAACAAAACAATCTTGACTAAAACATGTTAAAATTCAATGGGCAGTTGACAGAGCATGACCGGTGTACCAGAGAATGTTTGATTTAAAGTATGGTAATGACTCAGAGGAGATGCGGCTACATAGGGAGTCAATACGTAAGAGATGTATGTAAATTATCAAAGAGACTTGATGATGCACCAGTTGACAATGTTAGTGGTAACCAAAATATCTGTTTGATGAAGCTAAATAAAAGTCAGCCTGCTTGCGTGGTCAACGGGATCAGGTGTTATTTTAAGAATTTCTAAAGTAGTGCGAAGTCAGATCATAGTTAAGTATAAATTATGACAGATAAAAAACTGACTATGAACAACATATATGTTGATCAATCGTACAAATACTGTGCATTATTAACACCAAGAGTATGCATGTCGCTTCATTGTGAATGATCGTCTATAGAACACGACCAACTCTTTATCAAAACTCTTAGTAACTTTAGAATAGGTTTTATAGCTAGACACGGGGCAGCCTGCAAAAATTGATGGAAAAGCAGGATTGAAAGTTGCATGCTTGGAACACCAAAAAATACGTGGCCAGAGTTATGACAAAGAAAAATACTTTCACACAGATAAAAAGCTGCCGAGGCTGTTGTCGACGTTGCGGGAAAAGTGGCACAGGCAGGCTTAAGTAACCTTGGAGAAATAAATGTGCAATAATGGTGGAGAGCTTAAGTTTGCTGAGACCAAATCAGTACGTTAGAATGTCATTAACAATCCCAGTTGAATACAAAGCTGCCTTACAACCTCCACCGGACTGACTAGAAGAAAATTGTAGATATGGTGTCAGAAGCAAATTGTAAAATGGAGCGTTGGTAGCTTCAGGCACTTCTGGAGGTTTAGTTTAAATTGTGTCAACTGCAGGTCTTTTTCCAAGTAACTTCGCAACTTGTTTATAATTGTAAATGGTATGTCAGGTAATTGAGAACTAGGATGAATTACCAAGTTCCACAGAGGAAAAAGCAAAGACATCGAATGCAGAAAGTACAGAGTAATTTGGTTAATAGATCAAGTGATAGATAAAATAAAACAGGAAAGAGGAAGATTAGTAGGTAGCAGTTGATGCTATGCAACTTGGTACCTTCAAAAGTCTCCTTTTCAACATTTTGCTGGAGGAGTCGTCGTCAGGAGTAGTGACCACGGGCACTGAGTAGAATAACTTTCTAGGGATGCAACTATTATAAATGAATTTGTTAAACTTGTATCAATTTGATTTCCGTGACTTCAGAGGATTTTCTCTCTTTATTTTGCTTAGTGAAAAGATCTAATTCCAAATAAATTCCAAATAAATAATAAATGCCCTATTTTATTACTTGCAAAAATGACACAAGTACATATCATGTTTTCTTAAACTTAGGACAGCGCCCCTCCCCCCCCATAGATGCCATAGTTGTTGTTTGTAGCTTGAAATTGACTAGTAAATCCTGATATGACCGAATCAATTATCAAGTATACTACAACACATGTGAATATCCAGACCTCTTCCCTTTACTGCCATCAGCTTGATATTCACACCCCTCTTCTTTTTGCTTTTCTATATTGTAGAGAAGTTATCAGAAGCATTTAATAAATTTTAATCCATGCAAAATGAAAGACCAGTTGTTGCACTACTCATTAACCTCGTCGAAAGTTCCTCGTGTTTGATATCCCTGTGTCTAATGAATTGCACCTTTAAAATTTCATGGATCCCCTCCCAGACGGAGGATGTTGTAAAATAGGTTCCAGTCTACTTCATCATATCCTCTCGTCAAGACAAACTAAAGGATGCCAATGTTGATGAGTATGACACTCAAACACCCATTGCAGATGACGTGGGCTTCACACCAAATAACATTTAGCAATTATTGATAACGTAAAAACCCTCAATCTCAACACTCTCTGGTGGAGAAGCTACAACTATTAACAACTTTCAAAGTACAACTATCTCAAAAGCGATAAGTCTATTTAGCGATACTCTTGACACTAAACTGTGGTTAAGAGTGCTTGTAAGTTATTAACAATAGACTGCTTGTTTTGATTTGGTTTTACAATCTAACGCATTTATTGATAGAGGGTCTATTGTGTGCAAGCAGATCACGACGTATTCAGTCGAATTTGTAAAGATATTAACGAGAGATATTATACAATTACACATTCCATCTATCGTAAATGCTTTCCATTGCTTACCCAACAGCACTATCAATTGTTATGTAATACTTCTACCCATGCGCCCTGCAAAATCTTTTCAATGGGGGATTGCTAACATCAATAGAGGTGGGGTGGATGTTACATACAAATCAAAATCGATCCAGTTCACGCGAGCAAAACGAAGAGGCAGAGACTTACCGTCGCCAAATCAGCAAACAAAACATTATGTACAAACTCTTTGTCAGTACTTATAGTTGATAGAATTACTTGTAAATTGTAAAGGTAGCCCGGGTTATGACGTATCGGTGGCCGTTGCCTCTGATTGGTCTCAAAATATCTATAAACAGCTTCCTCTCATGGATATGCACCGGCGCATTGCAAAAAGTATGAAACTTACCTAGCTTATAAACAACCCTTAACAACATTTTCCCTCTTTTTTTCTATCTTAATTGCTTATGAAATTCTGGAGGGAGTTGACGTTGACTGGCAATATCGTCAAGTAAATGTTTGTCTCAAATTCATGGCATCACTAATATCATCTGCAAGACTAAGCCCATAAAGTTGACTAATTTATATAATTTATGCCCAACTGCTCATGTAGTAACATCACCTAGGTAAATAACCTGCCGTAAAAGACTTAGATTTCATGATTAGATTTCTGTAAAGAAACAGGATAACTTGAAAGGTGGGGGGAGG
>JAAAKL020016690.1:0-10922 GCA_010016065.2 Carybdea cf. marsupialis auct. non (Linnaeus, 1758) | reverse complement strand
CAACCACCCCCCCCCCCCCCCCCCCAAAAAAAAAAAACCAACACAAAACAAAAGATATTTCCAGTAGTAACCCATTGTGGTGACTTATTTAGCTTAATTTCTTGTTTATAGGCAATTTGCAAACTAGTTTTTACGTTTATAACTTTCATGATTTATATGGCTCTTGACTTTACTATAGACAACAGCACGGATGAAGAAATGGCATCAAAAGAAAAGTTGGATAACGGTTTTCAGGTGAATGCGATAAAATCAACGGATGATGCTTTTGGAGAAAAATGGCGTACAAGTACATTCATTTCTGACGATATTTCAGATGCATTAGAGAGTTTAACACTCTCGCTAGCTAATCAAGCTGAACAGATAAGAGAAATTAAATATATTTTAGCCAAGATACAGAACAAAACATAAAGCATCATCGTTTTAACACGGTCAAGAGGGAAAATGTAGTTTAACTCAAGTGGCAAATAGCGAGACAATGATGGGACGGAAGTCAATCCATTAAGGCCCCAATTGGTTATTGGTCATATGAGGGAACGTTCAATGAATTTGGAATGTCATATCTGCTATTATTACTTGCGTTATTTACTATTAAGGGTGATAACAATTCTGCAGTTTAGGTCTGTACATAAATTGAGGCGGATTAGTAACTTTAGAGGAGTACAATCCACAACAGTGACTTACACATTTACTTGTTTAAGGCATCAAAAGTAATACCGCAAAGGAGAAGAGTTGTGAAGAGAACTTTTAAAACTATTTTGATTTGAAACGAGCACAAAGTGGATTGTGATAATAATAAACATAGACTTCATTAGTTTTCTGGTTAATAATAGTTTCAATTTTATTACTGCTTTCTGTTTGACAAATTTCCGAAGTCCTTTTCACTGGAAACTTTCATAGCTGGTATATGTTGGAGGGTATTTCTATCTGAAAGGGGCGTTTTAACAATTAAAGAAAGAGATAGAGAGACCACACCAGGAAGGATAGTTCTCCTAAAGTTTTTTCTAATAAAGATTCCCTTGTGGAAGTAGTCCTTTGACCCATGCCTGCCACGTGGGTTACAACCATACTATTCTGAAGATTTTATTTGGTTTGAACCATCTAATTAACGAGTTCTGTAAAACCTGTTATGTTGGATTTTTAAAATCATTTCTTGTTGTTTGTTACTAACACATAAGTTATTCTTCTCCTCAAGTGCCTTGTCCTGTGACGATGGCGACCATAATCTATCAGGCGTTCCTGTCTCTTGCCAGTCCAGAAGCTAAATTTTTTGCCATTCCTATCCATGTTGCAATGCTCTAAAAGCCCTTGCTCTTTAGCGTCCTCAAGCCCTCTTTCCTGCTATATTCTGAGTAAGAAACAGGCATTCCAAATTGCATTTGCTCATACAGTGACCTAAAATTTCCAGCTACTGTTTCCTGTCTTCTCTTAATAACATAACAAATAATTTATAAGATAGCTTACTTAAACGTTGCAAAAGTAGTAAATATGTTTCAATAAAAAAGCTTCTTAGTAGAAAGCATTGGTGTTAATAACCTATTTACCATTATTGTAAGGCCCTGCCTCTAATAAATAAAAAAGCTTCTTAGTAGAAAGCATTGGTGTTAATAACCTATTTACCATTATTGTAAGGGCCTGCCTCTAATAAATATATGGTAGTAAAAGTTCTACATTCGATAGTTCCTTTTTAGTCTGTTCTAAGGTGTATGGATAGTATGTTGAGTGCCCGGGGAATCTTATACCACAATTGTATACAATGAGAGAGGCAACAGTACAGTCTCTAAACACCAATAAACTCCCGTACGCACTGCTAGCAAAGGACTTTGAAACAAGCTTAAAATGCTTTGAAAAAGTACCAGATTAAAAGATAACAGAGACCTGTGATAAAACAACGAATACTTACTAGACACTATGCCCTTTATGTAAAATCTTAGAATTTGAAGTTTTCTATGTTCTGTTCTATAATGCATTTTGTATCATTTTCTCTTGTGCGTCCTGTATGTACGCAGCCTTTGTACCTCACAATACATCAGTTTCTGATTTCATTTCACTCTATCCTGACTGGGGAGGGGCGTGGGCCAGCGGCTGCATAATTGTCTTGATAACTCCTGAACAGCTGAGCAATTGATTATGAAACATTCTGACTCTTCCAAAAAATTATTACGAAATATCTTCGAAAACTAATTTTCAAAAAGTTGCTAATGGTGACGTCAAAATTACCCCAAGGAAGTGTCACCTAAAACCAACACGAAATACCCGGTAAAAACAATTATGATAAACCTGATATTAAACAAGAAAAAAATCCAGGTGATTTGTATGCTGAGTAAATCATTACAGTTAACTCTATGTTTAACATCTTTTATACCTTTTACGCTTCGCTTGTAAACACTATAAGGATTTTTCAACGGTGTTTAGGTATTTGTCAGCTTCCGACTATCTAGTGACGTCATAGCCTTCAATTTCAAAAATGAACTTAGGTTCTTCTGGTAATAGAGGAATCGACATACTGCTTTCTTAGTATTGAAGCGCGAGGCCCTTTGTAGGTACGAGGGCTTCTTCCATGGCCCTGTCGGCCTCGCGCTAAAACGGTCAATACTCACAGTCGGATAATCTTAGAGAGAAGTCAAATCGACACTTCGTCGAAAGGATGAGGGAATTCCTGATTACTATTGTGCTTGTCAGTTTGGAACCGGTGGGAATACGTTTTGCTCTTCTTTTGTGGTTTGACGGAAATAACGGAGCAAAACAGTGATATTCCAACTGGTCGAAATTTAAAGATGTTTTCGAAACAAGGTACAGTACCTCGTGGCGAAAGAGAAACATGATGCATTAGCTTAATTGTCAATCTTTCATCATAGTCGGTAACAAGCAAATGAACCTACCTGGCGTATACCTGCTCGAAATTGCGAATGTTGAATTGGAATGCACAAGAGTTTTTTCTCTTTAGAGTATGTATACTCTTGGCTGTTTTCATTTAGGATTTCAGAAAAGGAAGGCCTCTGATGATACAGACCTTACCTGGTTATCCTGCTCTTTTATAATATGCCTATTCTGGATATTCTGATGCTTCTATTTTAAAGTTAACTCCATTACGTTCTGACTTTTTGCACGGCTGATTCTGATCGAGGGAGGTCGCATTTGGACACCCTATCTAAACACAGTGCAGCACTAAACTTTGGTGTACTATTAAAGAAGATTGACAGTGATGCAGCCCGCAGAAATAGCAAGCAACATGGAGGCAACAACATGTAGTATATACTGTTCATAGTCATGCTCCACAAACAATGAGATACTGGTGTGACAGTTTAGCCTTTCAGTTGGCAACGTTCCCGTATGGAAACATGTAGTAAAAGTTTTGTTATTTTGGAAACGATTTATTAAATATTAAATAAACCATATATATTGCATTGGAGTATAGTGCAAGCTTCTGAAATGTTTTTATGGTTGTATATTGTTTAGATGGGAAGAGAAAATAAGATCTGAATATCACGGAAAATTGTCATTTCTATGTCCCCCTAGAAACTTCTTCACTTCAATTAAAATTCGTCATTCACCCCAATTCTCCACTCATTTATTATCAAATCATCCATACCTATTCCAAAACTTTACCTCACTAATTAAGTAAAAATTTTATCGCATGTTAAAAACCTTATGTTCCCATATGGGAACGTTGCCATCATAACTAATCACTATTATCGGGCTTTTATTGTTCTTCTTCTCATGAGTTCAACTTTTATATTATGTCGTTACTATTCCTTGGCCTCTGAACAGGACTACTGGTCTAACCAAATTGGTTTAGGGGTACTTAGTGTCAGTGAAGCATTTAATGGCGAAAGGTTCTTCAACATCAAGAGAATGTTGCATCTCGTAACTAATAAAACCCTCACTGATGATTGTAGTAAGATAGACAAAGTTCTCCTCCTTTGCAAATCTTGGGAAAACCTTGATACAGTATGGCATTTTCACCGTGTTATTAGCATCAACGAATCAATTGTGACTTACTTTGTTTGCCACAGTTGTAAAATGTTCATTCTTGGGAAGTCCATAAGGTTTGGCTACAATAATCATCGTCATTATGTGGGACAGATGGTTATCCTTACTATTGCAGTATCTATACGGGAAAAGATCAAACGAATAAAGATGCACTTAGTCAACGAGTAGTACTGAAAACGATAATGCTGTAGCGAAAATTGGAAGTAACTTTTTCACCCATTTACTACTTCAGAAAGTCACACGAAGAATCAAACAAGACAAGAACGTTCCAGTTACACAATCGAATGTTTTAAAAATACTCTTTCGAAAAGTCATAAAAAATGTAAAACTACTGGTAAACTATGCTGACCTACTTATTTTGCAGTATTATATCAGGGAAACAGTATGAATATGACTCACATTTTATCAAATTCAATATTTACTCCCCAACCATTTTGTTCTTCTAGGGTTCCATGAGGCCTCGTATGTCTTAATCTTGTAAAAATTTAAACTAAAAGAAGGCAGCGTTCACAAATGGCAGCACGACCGTATTTCCGTATTATATAATCCCTGCCATAAAAATGTGTAGGTTTTCTAAGTTGCATCACAACAGCTAAGTGTGCCAAGTAAATATACATGTGTGTGTGTGTACTATCTAAAATATTACGTGAATGGTGTAAATATTTTTGGATATAAGAGCAGTAATCCATCAGATACCAGTCTACAATGGTCAAAGGTCGTGGCCAACAATGGTCAACACGTTTGAGTTCTAGAGACTTGAAACATTTTGACTTTGACTTTTATTATGTACGCCAGACACTTGTGATATTTTGATATTTAAATTATTGCACATCAGCTCCAAAATACGCGGTTGAAAAGTGGTGGTGTATTAATAAATCGACTAAAATATAAACTGCAAATACCGTTATTTGGTGACAGATAGAGTAATAGTAAAAGTTAAAACGTTTAAATTCTCTAACAGTTATTGACTAAAAAATAACAGGAAAAAGCTTGCTATCTTGCCCTTCTGGAGGAGAATAGGACTAAAAGATCACCCAAAAGCCTTTATCTATATATGGATGATCATCAATATTTTTGTGGTAAAAAGTATGATAAAAAGGCCCCTTTTAGATATGCGAGTTGCCCCCTCCCCTAAAAAAGAATAATTTGGTGTTCTTCTACTGTGTGGTTATGGCCACAGGCCCAATTACCGTATTTGATCAAATTCATGGACTTATTAGATACTGTAGTCATTTTGTCGTAGTTCAGACATTTTCCTTCCAAACAACAAGCTTTCTAAAACATAAAGCACGAGAATATCAACACTTATTTAAAGACAAGCAGCAAACTGTTTTGATTAAAGCTGAACGTTACTCTGCAAGATAGGTACACGCTCAAAATTACCGTGCCTCTACCTCTGTAACTCCCCCCGTGATAACATCCACGAAGTTTGGAATAGTTTTAGTACTACCCTGTAAACTAGTTTTACAATTGAGATGGGAGATATAGTTTATTTAATATAGGCCTTCTAGCTTATTGGCTACCACTGGCCAAAGTGACACTTTGATAAATTTATGTTTCATTTTCGATTTTGCTTTTAGCTTTACTCTCTCGTAGATTATCAAACTTCATTTACTCGTATATATTACAGAATAAGAAATGAATTAAGAGATTACTTGGCTCTTTATTTAAAATCTATTTACTAAAATTTGTTATTTGGGCCTTAAGTTAACCAGAAGTAATTCCGTTATGGGTCGATTTTTTCCCACATTGAAACTTCTTAAACTAACATTTTCAGGGCATCTGCCAAAGCTTTTAACATCAAAATACCTCTTTTTTGATAAGACATAATTAAAGAAAAAATGAAAAAGTCTTTGACACCTCCAGCCAGAAATAACAAGTTAAATGTTACTGGGGGTGGGGGAAGGGGGTGTGAGAGGCTATAGAAGCTTCTTCCCAACTAGCAGAATAGTTTTAAATTGCAATTCCTTGCCACTTTGAAATCAAACGCTTTTATAGTTTAATTACCTTCGATTAAAGGGATGAATGCATCTGTCCCATGTAAAAAACCCCGCCATTTGCTGAAGGATAAACTGATAACGTTTCGCCGACCTTTTTCTAAATATCTTTTGCTTTTTCTTAACCTCCTTATCTTGCCTACAGGCTACTTTTCTTTCATTTTCTTGAAAAAACCTACTTGTGTTCTTTTGATTTTTTGTTTTCTTTCATGTCTATTATTTCCAAGTTTTTCTTCAAATTTTTCCTTTGAGATTTTAGTGTATAGTTTGGCGTTTTTCACCTTTTTCTATGTTGTTCTTTTAATCATTTTTTAGTTTCCTTTTTTTTTCTTTTTCTGATCTACCTTAAAACTTCATATTGAACTTCCCGGAGAACGACTTTCTAAGAACTATTTCAATGCCGCCAATTACACGGTAGCACATGGCGTTTTCTACTAGACAAAGCTCCCGTGTTTCCATTGCACCGAGAGGTAAATAAGTCAAAAACAGCTCATACTCGTCAGACGAAAATGGTTCTCGAAAAGCAACTTAAGTAGTAATGGTACAAGATATTTCCAAAATGTTGAGACAAACATTGCAAGGGCTTGAACGTTATCATAAAACATTGTTTTCTTACGCATGTTATATTTCAAGTTAGAAGAGACACTAGTGAAAAGTGAACAAGGTTGTCACTGGGTCACCATAGCTCAGTTGGTAGAGCATCACGCCGCGAATGCATTGGTCCCGGGTTCGAACCCCAGTGGTGACATTTTCACTATTGTCTCTTCTAACTTGCTATCTTCAAATCCTCTCTTCTCTATACATGTTATAAATATAACAAGAAACGCACTTATTCCTAATTCTCTTGAAAACTGTTAATAAGATTCTCCTGATATTTCACTTATTGCAAAAAACCCTCGGCACCCACATTCTTGTCTCAAAAAAAGGTATAAAATGGTAGTTAGATAGGAAACGTCGGGCGAAGAATTCTGCGCTATATTTTTAAGAAGAACACCTAGTTCTGTCCCCTCTTCCAAAACGATTGTTTATTGCGATACAAAACCAGTTCAGTCACCTTGCTGATATTGAAACCTGGGGACTCAGTTCTAACCATTTTTGTGCAACTATTTTAAGAAACAACTCATCAGAAAGAAAACAGAGAAATTGGAATCCTTTGCTTTATTAAAGTTTCCAATGTTTTACAAGCATCTCGATCCCAAGAGCGCAGTAGTAGCTATTTGATTAATTCCAGGGAAAATAATCCAACCCCACAGTATCGTACATGATATCATTGAGATTATGAAAGATCTCTCTACTCTCGAGTAAATTGAGAACGAGCTTCCATTGATGTTGGGGGCCTCCAATTATAGCATGAACATTTTTAAGTTTCACTGTAACACGAAGAATTTTACCTGAGGACCAGTTTGAATATACATTAAGAACCCAGTCGTGATGCAATGATTCTCTCTCTAACTCCATTTTCATGTATTGACGGAGGACGTACTTGAAGTAGGTAGTAATCAAGCCGTCATCTAACACGAGCTCATTCCGATTTGCTTCTGTTGGCTGTTCTGGTCCTTTCAAATCAATAACGAAGTGATCGACGGGTTCGCGGAAAGCCAGATTGTATGGAGACTTAAAAACCAATTTCTCGGCCTCGGGTCTTCCGTAAACGCTACCAGTGCTGTCAAAAAATGTCTCTTGCAAAACTGTCTGATATTCGTGAAACAAATTTATGGCATTCCGCTGCTCCCTTCCCAACATGCAGATAAATTGAAAAGCGCCAGGCGGTCCAACAACAATAGTAGCCGCCTCTGTTAATACTATTTCCCATCCTCCTGATGAGGACGGTCTCTTCAGTCTCAATGACCACTTCCCATCAGCCTCTGCTGTCCCTCTTCTGTGAGCTTCGAGAGTGTAATTATTGCGACGTAGGGCAAGCACGAGTTGCTCCGATAAAATGATTTTGTTATATGTGTGTGCAAATTTGAAGGAATATGATACCTTCTTGCGGGGGTAATTTTGTCGTGGTAGTAACAGCTCCACGCAGGCATCTTGTGATATAGTCGCCGCTAGGTTCATGTCAAAACGATATCGAAATGGTATGTAAGGAGATAAAACATATGTGTCATCTCCGTAAGAAGTAACTTCTGAGATCGTTTTCGCCGATTCATTTCCAACGGTGACCCGGATGTTTTCAAGCCCAGGTTTACATCGCTTAAACATAACTTGTGCGGATCTACCTTCCCCGTAAAGAACAAGCAGCATATTCGTATCAGGACAAAACACAACATTTGACCACCCTATTTCTTTTTTCTTTAAAATTAAGTGGCCGGGAGTGTCCGAATTGTCTTCGATAAAGATCACTTTCCCCTGATTACTTGAAATATGAAACTCATAAGTGTTGTCCCCCGAAGACTGCTTGATGGAATGCTCAATATCGTTACTGAACTTTACCACATCATCTAATGGAGAACCAATAAAACCTTCAACAGAATCTACACCACCAAATTTCACCACTTCAATCGACCCGTCGTCTGCTTTTAATCTATAAGCAAGCCAGAAATTAATCATATCAAATAAAATTCCAGTAACCATCTTTTTCATAGATAAATCATTGTTCGACAGAAACCACTCTAATTTCTCATCCCTGGTGTCCATTCCTTCAAAAGAAATCATATCATAACCTGGACCCATTTTGGCCAACAAACATTTCCCATCTAACCTACGCTGTTGTTCTGCAGCACAAATCAGACCAGAGATTTGAATTAGGTCTTTACCACCTCCAGTATGAATCTCTATCATTCTTCCTGAGGACATCCACAATGTCCTAAAGTCACCTACGTTGACATTATCATCATACGGGTACTGATATTCGCCTTCCCTGTAAGTTATGATCTTAACACCGTTTAACCAAAACCACATATTAGTTGCATTATTTGTCACCATATCAGTATTCACGCGAACAGTAACTCCAGCGGATAACACATTTACTATGTCCTTCCCATAATAACTGTAACCGATTTCTTCTGTGCCTTCAGGCTTAAAAAGCCAATTTTGATAAAATTTTTGGTCAAAAATACGCATCTCGCCTACCACTAACATTCCTTCTTTCGGACTGACAAGTTCCTGGCGAAACTCTAGTTGATTTTGCTCTAAATTGTTAAAGCCCTTAATGGTGTCCCACGGGTCGCTCAGAGTTGCTTTGATCAACATGGCCTGATTAATTTCAAAGAGGGCAGAAAATCCGGCCTCAACCCCATTAGAGGTTGCTTTCTTGAGAAGCTCTTTATGGGCTCCATTCAACATGTCTTTTGATGCTGTGGTTAAACTTCTAACAATCTCTAAATGTTGATTGATCTTCTGTGTTGGATTATATTGGTTTATCAGATCAATTATCAAAGACGCTAGGGTCAGAATGCAACCAATAATAACCCCAATTGGCCCGACTGTTGCAGCTAGGACACTTCCGGCCGTTGCCAAACTGCCTATGATAAATGAGCCAATCCCCACAACGCTACTTATAATTCCTAGACTTCCACCGGCAATTGAAAGATCATCTCCTGATTGGATAGCTTGCTGTAACTGCCATCCAGTAAAAGCAATGTTAGCGGCATCGAATATCGGACCAAGTAAAAAATTAGCCCATTTGGATACTTTTGCCCATTTCTTGGCGTTTTGGAGTGAATTAACAAGATCATCAAAGGCCTGCGATGATTCGAGAACGGACGTTACCTCCTTAGCAAAATCAGTCCTCATTTGATTCTTGAGGGTAGCCAACTCATCTAATACCTGTGTGCTTTCATCGAGGAGCCCTGGGGCTGCAACGCTGTTAGCTTGACTAAGAATAGAACTACCAAGCATCTGGTTATAGCTTTTGAAGTGATGGATGGTTTTCGGGAACCGTGTGCCATACCTATTGACAACCTTGTCAATGAGGCCCGACATAACTGGTAAGCCGAACGTTTGAGTGGTTTGCATTGTAAGACTTGCAATTGTGACTCTTAAGGTTTCTAAAGCTGCCTCTTTCTCACCGCGGTCAAGTTGACTAAGACTAGAGATAACCCCAGAACGGAAGGCGAAGAGTCCGGTTCCAACAGTGTATCCAGCATACTGCGGAGCTACTTGTTGTATGTTGACTCCTTGATGTGCATCAATATTCAATGCCCTTCTCCCCATAGATCTCAGGGATCTTGCTATTCCCAATCTTGCGTTTGTGAATTGTAATGTCCATGTGATAAGAGCAATAGCCAACAAGAGCTCAAGCTCACTTTTGTGGACCATGATTCCAGTAGTCTAGAAAAGAAAGCAGATTATGGAGTTATTGGATATCAAATGAGTAAGGGATATGAAGAACTCGCATTTTTACCTAGTTTTACCTCTCATACTGCCTTGATCATAATTTGATTACATGGAAGTTGGGTAGAACTACCAAGATAAAGAAAGTAAACAGCTTTTGTTCTTCTTTTTGTTCTCTAAGTAAACTACAATTTTAAACATAGACTCTCAACAATGTTTTACTAAAGCTGACAATGCCATAGTTGAAAAAAATAAATAAAAGATCAAAAGAAATTTCCGGACAACCCTGGTAGTACAAAAATTAGTTGGTGGTGGTGAGAATTCGGGATCGACTACCCGGATTGTCGGCTTTACTATTTCACTATTTAGGGCTTTACTATTTCACTATTTACTATAAGTCTTCGTTTTCGGTGTGGGAGATCCTGGGTTCCAACCGGTCCAGCACCTCAAGCACTTCATGTTTAATGAGTTCTATACTATGTAGATCATGACTGCTGGTGTGTCTGCCTGAGTACTTATATCAATGAAATGGCACCGATGAAGCTAACAGCGAAACAAACAATAAGGTTGTTGGTGGTGTTGAGAATTCGGGATTAACTACCCGGATTGTCGGCTTTACTATTTCACTATTTAGTGCAATGGTAAAGTCTTCGTTTT
>JAAAKL020016689.1:0-10924 GCA_010016065.2 Carybdea cf. marsupialis auct. non (Linnaeus, 1758) | reverse complement strand
TCATATTGTGTCATTGTCAGTTTAATTACCGGGAATTTAGTACAGAAGGCCAATTTATAGGTGAAGGGGACTTTTTCGATAGTGGATCTAATACCTAGCTGAGATAGCGAAAGTATTTTACAAATATTTAATCTATGAAGGTAAACTCTGTTAAAGGGTGAATTATAGAATTTTCGCTTTGGGATTTGTGGGTTTACTGCATTTAACTGCACTAGAAATTAGAACATGATACGAGAGGGTGATCTTTCTAAAGTCAGCAATGGCCCAGAAAATATACAATCTCAAATACTATGATCAACATAACATATTCCTATTTAAGGATGCGATGGTCGAAGACTGGGCCTTTTTAGGGAGTCATACAGACAGTCAACATTCCATATTTTTCATTTACAACACCAAAAAGCAACTAGATGATCTATTTCCACCTCTCCATGGACCTAACGTTTAAAAGACAAAATATAACACGTGGATCATGTCGATTATGTTTAAAAGTACAAAATGCGATGCAATAACAGTGCAATTTAGTCAAAGTCTGTAACGTGTAGATATAACAACAGACCTTACAGCTTTTCAGAGCGTGGAGAGCGCCATTTTTATTAAATCCTGCGACTTGATTGGTTAACTCCAACATGACGTAAGGGAATGAAATGTTAAAGAGGACACTCCAGAGAGGGCGATAGGCTTCAGATGCTTGTCAGACACTTGAATTGGACGTGACAAATGCGTAGTGCCGCCATTTGAAATCAACAAATTTTGCAAATTTATGTCAAATTTCTGAAGCCAACCCAATTAACACGAGGAACTCAGTTGCTCGAGCTCAAAATTTCGCAGTTGCCGAAGCCAAAACTCGGTTTCAGACGTAAGCGGTAATGGTTGCCCCCTGGGGTCATGACTTAGGGTCTTATCATTGCTCCCATTTTGTGCGTGCTTTGAGTTGATCCTCTTATTCCATTTTAATGCTCAATGTTGTGACTCCCATTTCCGTCCTTCCTTGACTCAAACAACAGAAAAGGTGTAAGGAACTTTTTCATTTTAACAGCGCCCTTACCTAAATACTTAAGGAAACCTGGAAAAGGAGTGATTCACGCAACTCAGTGAAAACCGCAGGGAAAATACAAGAAAACAGCTAAACTCCGAGAAAACCTTGAGAACTTCAGCAGTTTCTTGTCAGTCAACTGATCTCGAGTTCCGAATAATCGCCCCTCCCCGATTGTTAATTGTTTGGAAATTTTCCACCCAGAAAATTCTTATTCCAGCCCTCCCCCTTTAATTGATTTTGGAAAAAGTTTCGACCACTTTTGTTGAATGACTTCGCATTTTGAGACTTGGTTGAAAGATAAAAAGTTTCATTTTTCCATTATAAGAACTTCACAAACCTTGCGTAACTACTTTTCTTGACTAACTTTGCAATTCTAAATTTCTAAATTTTCTATCTAAATTTCTATTATTCTAGCCCCCTTTTATTCGGAACTTGAGGGTATGCAATTAAAAGCACTCAAATTATTTTGGTAGTTTATAGATAAAATGTTAATTGACTTTATTCAACCGTATTCTCGTATCTTTATCTTAATGTCAGCTTGATTATTACCCCCATCAAGCATCACTCATTGCAAACCCACAACCAGTCTCAGGGAACTATGCCCGTAATTTAGAGGAAAACCAGGGAAAATAGGCACATTTCAGTCTGTAAACTGAAAGAAAATCAGATATTGGTTATGCAGGCACCTTTTAAAATGTAATTTTATTCTTTTCGTCGAAGGTTGAAATGGAAAACATTACCACAAAGTCAAAGTATTCATTTAAATGTGACCGCTGGCTGTCCAGAACTGAAGACGATGGTGAAATTGTGAGGGAGTTACCGGCACAGGGCAAGAAAATAACACCTTTGCCAGGTACGTTCTTGTCCGATTGCTATTTGTTCACACCAGTGTTGATGTAATAAGTTTTTCACACTTTGGTTCATGCATCATTGATTTGCGGATGGGTTGCAATATCAAGCAAGAAAATCGCTCTATAATAAAAGTGCGAACTTGTTTATTAAATTGTATGGATGTATATTAAACAAACAATCAAAATTTTGTTTAAGATCTTTAAAAATGTGTCACAGCATTTCAGAATTTCAGATATATAGTTTCTGCTGTCATTTATTCAATATGCAGGAATTCTGTTGGATAGAAAATAAAGATGAGATCAGACAAATTTTAATTAGAAAATTGTAGAGTTTATTTACTTCTGCTTTGTTGTAAGAGACAGTTAGGCATCCCAAAAGGCATCCTCATTCACTAAAGTCACACGGTCTTTGTTCCCTGACCCCCAGTTTAAACATACCTCCTACGGCTCCTCGTGCCCAATGCACTTTCTATTCCTTGCATCTATATGTATCTTCAAATGAGCTGTAACCAAGGCTACCAAAATACTAAGGTAGCATGATACTCAAGAATATCATTTACCGAAGAAAAAGGCTCTTTTGATAGAGTAGTTAGGCTGTATTCTGATCATCCCCGTTTTGAAAACGAGGCAAGGAGCGGTAACTTGTATACTTATCTGTCTCTCTTTCACTCCCTGATAGTGTTGATCTATCATGTTTCTGTATATACTGGAGATAAACGAGGAGGGGGCACCGATGCCAACGTTTTCGTCAACATTTTTGGAGAAAGGGGGGACACTGGAGAGAGGGCCCTTCGGAAATCAAAGTCAAATAGAAACAAATTCGAAAGAAATCAGGTACGTATATGCCCTTCTTACTGTGCAGTTTTGGATTTCGTGCTTCTTGTCCTGTTGCCATGGATGCCTCATCAATGAAGATGTTAGTTACGAAGTTGTATTGAAAATGAGGCTATCGTGTTATGAAATGATGTGATTTGGTAGTTAAACACCCAGAGACGATAGTCCTTTAAACGACGCTTGCCCCTATCCAATCACTCGTATTCCTCTCCTGGTCTGTTTTCCTATTAGCTCTGTTACGTTGTTAAGCAGAGCTGCTTAACGATTTGTAATCGAGCCTCTGAAATTATTATCATCATCATCATCTTTTGGCTGCTGAGGCACAGGCGACCGCAATTTGTCTTCTCTATTTTGCGAATGGGCATCATATTGATTGGGTTACCAATAATATGTTGGTTGTACTTCAGATAGCTTGAGCTTGGCCTGCCAGGTTTCTTCTTCCCTTGAATTGGCTCGAACAGGGTATGCTGGTGACCTAGTTCCTGATTGTCCATCCTTAGCAAATGACCCAAGAAAGAGAGCTGCCTATGTATCACTTGAAAATCAATAGGTCTTTTACCTTTCTGTTTAGTTCTGTGATGCTGACTCTGTGTTTGATTTTTAGCATGATGCGGTAGCATGAGGAGCCAAAGACGTTGATTTTGTCTCGCATACTTTGGATTAGGATCCATGCTTCGCATCCATAGACCCATGCTTTGCATCCATAGACCCATGCTTCGCATCCATAGAGAAGAACTGAAATCAACAAGTCCTGTCAAAATTCTCAATTATAGATCGCTTGAACAGAACAGAGTAAACGTTTCGGGTTTTCGAATTGGGAAGTGCTAGTATCTGCTTTGGTTTTATGTAGCAGCCGCTGTAGCGACTAGCGCGCGTTATATGATCGTGATTATGTTGAAATATTGTTCATGTTCAGAGAAGAAGCTAAAAGTTTTCATTTGCTGCCCCTTGCGTTGGGCACATGTTTGGACGCTACACATGTTTACAGTACAGTAGATATACATGACACCCAGTGTTGCTAGATTGGTCATGTGTTGCCTAAAATTGTGCCCAAAGTCGCCCAAAGTTGCACTTTATTAGTCATGTTTAAGGCTAAAAGATTCTGCTTGGTGGCCCAAACGACCCGTATAAAGTTGAAAACAATGGATTCTTGGTTAGTTCTTTGATTATAATATCGCCTATTCTGGCAACACCTGTGACGCCATTGGTTTTCAGCCATGTGTAACCTTCCCCGACCCCATCGCAACGACAACAACAGTGCTAGGGAAATGAAAGCTTGCAGCGGGAGTGATTTATCAACCTTTCATCTTTTTCTTTCCAACTTTCGTGATGCCTTTCTCAGTGTTTAAAATCCGGTATCACCTGGTCGGTGTAACGCTCGATAATTCTCTCAGATGTTGTATTGGAAAGAGATATGTGTTCATATGTCTTGTTGTATTATATTGTAATTATATCACTTATTTTGTTTTCATGTCAAGTTGGATGACTTTGCCGTGGAAGCTGTATCTCTTGGAAAGTTAAAGATGATCCGTATTGGACATGACGGGAAGAATTCGTCAGCAGGTTGGTTTCTGGACAAGGTTGTGATCAAGTCATCGGAAGAAGATGCAACAGAGGTGATCTTCCCGTGTAAAAGGTAAAAACAACCAGTGCCATTGTCTACCAACTCGTCCATTTGTCCACAGGTTGGCTTATCGATCGATTGATTAATTGCCCAGTTTATAGGTGCCTTGGTTGGTTATCATATTTATTGATTCTTGATTAACACCTTGATACATTAAACTGTCAGTGTATTGTGGATCGATTTAACGGTTGTTTGATTGACTAATTGATTGATTGATTGGTTCCTTGAAGAATTTATCGATTTATTGCATTTATTTTGAAGTAAGCGATTGATTGATGCGTGGATACAATCATCGTTTTCTCATCGTTGATTGATTTATCGATAGATATAGTCGTTGGTTAATTACCTTGGTGGTTAGTTAAGGTGCTTAAATACTTCGGTGTCATGCGATTGAGCCAGGAACTGCATGGCTTATATAATCTAGGCTTTTACTTAGCGAATTTAGCGAGAGTGTATCAATTGTTTAGTTTATGGCATGATTGTTTGATTCAGGAGTGGCTGATTATTTGGCTAGGTTCTGTTCAGGTCTTCAGTTCAGTACCACTATAACACTTTCCCATAACCCGTTTCATTGAGTATTGATTTAATGTAGACATCAAAGCCAGTCGACCAAATTTCGTAACTCAGTTGAAATTCCTTAACGATTTTTTATAGTTAACTTCTCTAAATTCGAACCTTCATTTTTCAAACCACTACATGATTCGAACTTTTTCTTTCCCTGAGAGTTTTTAATCTCCATTATGAGAACTTGATGATATAAATATTTATCGTAAATGTATCATGAAGCAGATTTTATCATTAACGTCCAAAAGGACGTGGGGTCGTTGCTAATCAAACATTTGCGGATGGAATGTTCCAAATTTGTAATTTATTTTCATGTCGCAAGGGCATAAGATTGCGATCATCTCTACTAACCGTCAACGCGCAGAAAAATGAATGAAACAGAGGCACGAAGTTCTCAAAGGATTGGGGCAGGGAGTACCAAGGATATAGACGAGAACTTAAGTATTTAATAACAACCCGGTTTATAGACCCACCTCCCTTTTCAGACATTACATTGTTCGAGCAAGTTTTCAGTTTTGTATTGGCTAAATTGAGATACGTGTAGCAGGACCGTCTGCACTGGGACTGTCTAACAGATTCCAAACTTGTCCCATTAAACATACAAGTTTAGGACATGCTACAAAATCGTGCCAGTTTGGATCCATACTGGTCAGATTTTTGAACGGCACCGTGTAAATACTTCAACAGGTCAAGATTTGGTCCGGATCCCAAACGAGACTGACGTTCTGTAAAGAAAGAGGTTATTTGAAGATGGTGTCAATCATACCATTCTTTTTATTTTCAGTCTTTGATCGTCGTTTTCTTAGTCTCTATTTAATGAAGCGATGGATTTCTCCACATTATTGTATCAGCTTGACAAGTAATAAGACCGAATGATTGCACAGTAGAACGATGACACTATCAGTAAAGTGCCTCAAATAATTTACGCTGATCGTCAAGAAACGTTCCACCAACGAACCGTGGTGCGCATGTCATTAGGCTCGTTCTCATGTCATTAGCCTCGTTCTCAATTAACAGTACAAAAACTAGTAAATGCTAAGCATAACAGGACCACTTTTTTGACCAGCACAATGTAGACACACAGTATTTAACCGGTACAAAACTTGAGCGGTACCGTGAGAACGTAGCCGTAGTTACAATGCATAGATGACCTATTATTTCATGTTTGATTCCTGCACTACAGTTTGAGATTCATGGTTTGAATACCTTATCATCTTCTTTATAACCGCTACTATTTATTCTTATTATTTCCGCCACCTCTTATAATTCTTGTCGAATTAGATGGCTTGCAGTAGACGAAGATGATGGCCAGATAGTTCGTGAAATTGCCGCTGGAGAGCACGGAAGTCTCTTGAAAAGTAAGTTGAAGTTCTCCTCAGTGTTTCTTTTTCCAGCTGTGTAATAATAATGCTTACATAACGGAGATTAAAGGGAAATTTGATATAATTATCTGTATGTATAACTAAAATATACACTTTATTCCAGCTCCTTCCACTTGACATCAGATTGAAATTGTATCAAAAGTAATAGTGTAAACTTTATGAATAGAATTACATTACCCTAAAAAGGTGCGTTCGAGGAAAGTACTAAATTAAAACATACGTTCTTCTCGAAATAAATATGGTTTAAGCTCGTTAAATTACTTGTAAGGTTTTGTCAGTCAAAATTCTGCTACCAAAAGTATTGCTACTCGAGGGGTTTTGTTATCAAGAGTCTTGAGAGGAGTAGTGTTATGGGCTCCAATAACACTTGATTATCGAAGCAAAAGGGACCCTATACATGGACAGACCACTGATCTCTAGAAAACACTGGATCGAGCATCTTCCGTCTCAAGTGAGGTGAGTTGTTGGACGCCATTTTAGTCCCCTTGAAACAAAGCAAATAAAGGATGTTCCCTAACATGGACTTTCCCGCGCTATTTTAACTAATGGAGGCCAGTACTCGTGACTACACTTTTTCGTAGTTGGAAACAGTGGGAAGCTCGATCCAGTCTGTTTTAGAGATCAATGGGACAGGCCGTTCGGATACGCCTTGAACTTTTATAATCGAGTTTGTACAATTTCAGCTCCATCTTTACCTTAAACAAGAAGTCTTGTGGTGTTTAAACACAAATTAAACCTTATTTTGTCATCAGGAACAGCGTATTGCATTTGAATTTGTCTTATTCACCGCCGCTAAATGATAGTATGATAGCCATCGGTGAAGAGGCCACAATGCCACATTCAATTTAGCTCAGCTTCAACAAATGGTAACAACTACACCATGAAAGTAACTCTTGTGGTCGTGGTACTTAGGATAACATATATTTGTTAGCAAGACGTAACTGGCAACGGGGAAAACGCGATCTTGCCGAAAAATGATTAAAATGTTAACCAATTAAGACTTCTTTTGGCCTACTGATAATCAGAGATGGCATAGTTAACGTCCGGATAATCAAGGTCCGGGTAATCGAAATTAGGATAATCGAGGTTTGGATAATCTAGTTTTGCATAATCAAGGTTCGCATAATCGAGATTCGCATAATCAAGGTTCGTATCATCGAATTTTGCATAATTAAGGTTCTCATAATCGTGGTTTGAATAACAAAGGTCTAGATAATCGAGGCTTGGACAATCGAGATTTAGATAATCGAGGATTGGATACTCGAGTTTCCCATAATCAAGGTTCGCATAATCGAGATTCGGATAGTCGTGATTCGGATAATGATTCGGATAATCGAGATTGGATAATCAAGGTTTGGATAATCAAGGTTTGGATGATCAAGGTATCGATAAGCAGCATTAGGACTATCGAGGTTTAGACATTCGAGGTTCGGATGCACTATGTTAGCATCGTATAGCATGGATCGCGTCATTTGAGAATCCAGCACATTCACTCTTTCTTAGGGATTTCCATACCGACGTTTACTATGATATTATGTGCTTCACGGGGTTCTAGCAAGGACAGGTACTGACTAATCCATGACTTCGTTTATTTAATTATCTTTCAGCAACTTCCTACAAAGTTTCAGTGAAAACTGGTGATGTTAGGGGAGCAGGAACCGACGCCAATGCATATATTCATATCTTTGGGGAAAATGGGGACACCGGAAAACTGCGATTAAGACAAGCCGAAAATACTAAAAATAAATTTGAGAGAGCTAGAACTGACATGTTTACGGTTGAAGCGATGGATATTGGAAAGGTAAGAGACTTCTTTGAAAAGTAAAGCTGCATCAGATAAGAAATTGCAAATGCTGGTTGACAACTTTCAGTATTAAGAGTCAACCAGTAGTCTTTAAACAAGATGTCTTTACTAATTATGTCGTAGAGAATATCTCATGGAGGTTGTGTGGTGTAGTAATATAATGAATACAAACGGAGTAAATTCTGAACGTAGGCGTTAGACTCCACTGGCCACCTGAAAAAGACTCAGTCTCTTTTCTGTTAATAGCCTGTGAAGTGGTCCCCTATGTTTCAGGTTTAGGGACTAGGTTCCTGGTATTTAGAACCATACAAAATATCAATCTTTCATTTTTGGGTAACGTCCAGCCTTCATACGTTCATGACTTAGAAAAGCGCAATGTCTGAGTGCATCATTAATTTCAAACTTGCAAATAATTACACTCCTGAGGGTAAGTGGTGTTGCTTGGCAGTGTGGTTGAGGCGAAAGACTCACGCTCAAATCACGGTCTGGCCGTTACACTCACGATTAGTCAGGTTGGTGTATTCTGTTATCCTTGGCAGTAGGTAGGGTGTTAAGGCTTAAGAATGACACTTCACTTTATGTAACCTCGTCCATTCTACGTTAAATGTCTGTGCAGGAAAAAAAACCTAAGAAATGTGCCACGAACTGAAATTTCCTTTTTATCACCTAAATATCAAACAAAAAGCGTCAAATTTTTGGTCGTCACCTCCATTGAAAGGTCACTGGATTGGTGATTATGAGCTCTTTGGCTTCTGGTATTATTTTTGGTCCGTTTAAATTTATCTGAATCAAACGCAGTATGTGGTTTACATGTTAAAGACAACTAGGGTCCAGTCTCGTGATCAATGATAGACAAGAAATACCCAAAATTTTCTCGATGTATTCGAGAAACATGGCTCTTTTGAATCTAACCCTGATAACTTGGAGTAATACACGTCTGAAATTATGTTGCCTATATCGTTAGTACCTACGTAGATTCGTTAAATGTCGCACAGCGTTATATGTAACCAGGCTCTTAAGAGCGAAGCGAGGAGATCGTGGTCGACAGCGTATGTCTTATCTTGGATGGCTGTCACTTGTCACGGACAGAACGTCGCCCGACATCATCTGGAAATGTATGCAAAGAAAGGAACATATGATTGTTGCCGACGTCAGACTCTGACAGGGCATCTCTATTGATTGATTGATTGATTGATTGGTTGATTGATTGATTGAGGCTTTTAAAATCGATAAATGATAGAAGAAGAATGTAACGATAAGAGAGACTTAAGTGCACGCCTAGTTTATGTTATAGGTGCTCTCATACAAAACGTTATACAGAAAATTGACTTCTTGCAGTAGAGAAATGAATAGTTTCTTCAAAGCAAACAGATCTGTGGTAATAGAAACCCTGCCTCTGCAAATAAGGCATCACAATTGCAAAGTTTTGAGCCGTCTCTTTTGGCCTATTTTAAAACTGATAGAACTTGCCTGGATGCTGTAAGAGTTGCTTAGAAGCAATATCAGTGCTGAAATATACAGTATTTTCCTTAGGATAGGGATATATCCAACACTACATCTTACGTTTCCTCATTGCCACTGTGAGACTGAGCAGAGCAATCTCATTGCTACTGTGAGACTGAGCAGAGCAATCTCATTGCTACTGTGAGACTTGTCGAAGCAATTTCATTGCCACTGTGAGACTTGTCAGAGCAATTTCATTGCCACTGTGAGACTTGTCATCAATGACAGTAACCAAGCAACTCAGCAACTAAGGAAGAGATCTTTCTACTGAGTAGTGAAATTAAATACGTGCGACGTGGCATGTGCAACGTTCAATTTCGACGTGTTACCTCCCTAGGAATACGTGAATGAATACGTGAATACATGGACGCTTATTATTCTATTCCTCAACCTACGTTTATGGCAATTATTTCAACCATTTCTTGTTCTTTTACATTCCATGTTATTCACCTACCACTCGCTTGTTTTAATCAGCCGTCAATGTTGTTTGATAGGTGATTGAGATTTTAGGACTGTTAACTCTATGGGCCCTCGATTACAATTGGCTTTTTAGGTTGGGAAGGAGCGTTTCGTCAAGGCTGATTTAAAGAGGAATTGTATATTGCAGTAATTGTATATGTCATGTTAAGAAAATCGCCGTCGGTCTGAGGACGACTATTTATCAATATCACTGTAGATGATTGCTAGTCTTACGAGACATCACTGCCTCTCTTTGACTTTAACATTTGAGACACAGGTAGCCCAATTGGTTAGAGCAATTAACTCATAATCTAAAGGGTTTTGCTATTTAAAAGTTGGAGTCTCGATCCTTCTATAATATCCCTGAGCAAGATATGAACTATCTGGTGCTTCAATCGATCATGATTTAAAATGGGGACGTGGCTATGATTGCTAAAAAGCATGTGTGTACCGTGCCTGTTACTGTTGCGTGTCCACACTCCCTAGGGGATGAACAGAAAAAATATTTTAACAGCAGATCTGAGCTATGGCATAAATGCCGACTGTAAAGTACCTTTGAATGTACCTGGCATAAAAATGGTGCTAAACATGTGAAGTGCATATACATTACACTAGCTCTCGGTCACCGTGCGGTGGGAAAGTGTGACGTCACGATTTTGAACATTTTTAAATTAAGGGGAAAAAACTCAATTTTCATGTTGCCCTATTAGTAAGAACGTCAATGGCCAAAATTGAGAGTCTTGCCTTTTCCGAACACCGAGATGTCACGTTTCAAAGTTTTGAATCTCTCTAACAAACTCAATTGTTTTAATGCTGGTTCCTAAATTAAGGAACCCAGGAGTATCAACAGAGTTTTGACCAGAG
>JAAAKL020016688.1:0-10924 GCA_010016065.2 Carybdea cf. marsupialis auct. non (Linnaeus, 1758) | reverse complement strand
CCGTATCAGTTGTAAGTAGAGATAATCTATCAGCTATAAGTAGAGATACCGTATCAGTTGTAAGTAGAGATACTTTATCAGCTATAAGTAGACATACCGTATCAGTTGTAAATAGAGATACTTTATCAGCTATAAGTAGAGATACCGTATCAGTTGTAAGTAGAGATACTTTATCAGCTATAAGTAGAGATACCGTATCAGTTGTAAGTAGAGATACTGTATCAACTATAAATAGATATACCGTATCAGCTATAAATAGAGATACCGTATCAGCTATAAATAGAGATACTGTATCAGTTACAAGTAGAGATGCCGCATCAACTGTAAGTAGAGATTCTGAAAGACTCGTTCAATTTATACTAAATTACTTCTATATATTCTAATATTTATCTACCTAGCATCCTGTAGTGGAAAAACATTTTCCCTTAGGCTGGTAACTCATCTGATACTAGTAGTCTAAGAGTAATGTCTATGATAGGAAAAGACGACATTGCCCATAAAAATATCTATGCCACTTTAGCTCTCCTCCCCCTCAAGATGGGTTCCAATGTGTAAATTTTCCTTTTTATTTCGGCCTTCTTTCATGAGTGATGAAAATGAAGTGTGCTGTATTTTAGAATGCTGCAATCGATGGAAAAGAAAACTGGAACTGTATAAGAGCAACATGTTGTCTTACTAGTCTATTTAGTCCATTTAGGATGGATAAAAGCAGTGCAGAAAATAAAGTTTGGTTTGGTCCCTTGCTCATATCGTCCTCGTATTTGATGTATCTTCCACTACATGCATTTTCTGAAGGAAAAAATGAAGTTTACATTGACCCACAGAGTATTCTTGGTCTAATGATGGCAGTGTTTCCGATATTTTTACCCAAATTTCACAAACAATCTATTTTGACTGTAATGTTTTGTTGACATGGCTTTTTTGTTAAAATTAATGATCAATTATAGCCCACTTTTGATGTATAAATTACTTCTTTAATCCTATGTATTAAAAGTATCCTTTGGCAAATGCCATTATTTCCCGTTCCCATTATACATTCATCTCGAGCCCAGATTTGCCCAAATTTAGGCCTTTTTGCAGTTTTGACATTTAATGATGCAAAAATGGAGACAGTTTAAATGGCAAACGTTTCGGTTTTGAGCAATAGTTAAGAATTTAGTATCAAGATATAGCTTGTTAGAAATCTTAAAATCAGAAAAGTGTTGGCGTCGAACATAAGCTAATCCTGGGATTTAAATACAGCCTTTTAGAAAAATGAATTTGTGTAGCTCGCTGGGTACCTGCAGATAAAATACTATACATTAGAACAATTTGAGAAAAAAGTCAGTAAGGCGATACTGATCATGTTTGTCGTATTAAGTCTACTTGCTCATTTTCACAATCAAATTATAATTTGACCCCATACGTCTAATATACACTTTGCACGTGTGTCCAGTTTTACTTGAACAAAAAACCCCACCTTTCTATTAAAATTATAGTTTAATTTATGCTGAAGGATTTAATGAGGCCTATGTCAGGATGAAATGTTTGAAAAATACTGTCTACCTGGTAACACTAGAGATGTAGGAACCCTGAATGCTTGCACAAGGGAACCCACAGCTTTGGTCTTGCATTAAACACATGATCGAGGAGCTAGAGACATTACAAAGGAAGTTATAACAGCTCTATGAGATACTTAATAACCCTCTAGAATACTTTCCTTTCTGTTTGTGCAGTGATACATATAGCCATAACAGTTGCTTCAAACTATAAACAGCATACGATTTTTGCTTTCTCGCACATATTTTTATATTTAAAATTCAAAATTAATCTAATTTGCCTTGGACAGATTTTGTGCTTCCCTTATGCAACAGCTATCAATTTTTTTTCGAATTTCAGTACTCATATTTAAAAGGGAATCAGAGTTTGGATATCAGTTTTTTTGTGTACAAGTGCATATTAGTATATCCATCATTATTTCAGACAGTAAAGCTTCGGCGCGTAATGGAAGTGTTGATTTCAAAAAATATAACATAACTTATTAGTATAATGCCATTTGTTCATATTTTTCCAGCATCAGGGGCTGAGAACAAAGAAGATTGGGGGGAGGGGAGCAAGTAGGTTGGGTTCAAATTTACTTTTTTCACGTTCCACTAAGGTGCCTTTGATCATTATGTAGAAAGGGGTGTTTCATGAGGTGCAACAATTGAAAACTTTTAGCAGATAAAACAATTTCGTGATGACATTATTCATTGACCAAAAAAAGTCTAAAAACCAATTTTGAGTTAAAGTAAACGAGCTAAGAAAATGAAAAAAAAAAGTGTGAGTCTTCATTGTTCTTTTGATAAACTTGATATTAAATGATAGTGGTGTAAAGGCATTAATGAAAAATGGATGTTAATTCATGTAATTACTTTTCAGATTCAGAAAAGAACGATAAAAGTGAGATTTGGCAGATCTTTGGAGGGCGCGGCCCACCCTACCCCATGTTTCTCCGTCCCTAAGCATATTGTTAGTAAAGTATGACATTAAGTGCAGGTACAAAGAGCTAAAAGTACTAAAGATACTTACAAAAAATACCTTCGTATCTTCACTCGCGTATCTCAAGTCACATAAAGTTTTTTCCTGTACACAATTGGAAGTGCACGTGTTATTGTGAGCGCAACTTTAATTTATGTTATTCTAGACGGATGAATCCTCTGATCTGAATGTGGAATTTGTAAAAACTGGCCAATGAAATCGTTGCCATTAACACTACATGAATTTCTCAGTCTAAACAACCTGAAAAGGAAAAGAAGTAAATTGTTTTTCCTGAGGACATTACATCCCACCTGTGATAGCAGGGATCGAACTCGTTATCATGAGACCAACAACCCAACCCAAACTTGTAAGCACAACTATAACTAAACGAGTCGGACACCTCGAAGAAGATACTTCCTACTTCACCATTGCATTGTAGTTATAAAATGATTTAAATGTTGGTAGACTTATTGATTTAGTTCATTAGATTCGAATCCATGAATCTACAATGGATAATGTTCTGGAGCAGGGGTGCTGTCCTATAACGTAAAAAGAAAAATTCTTGTGTAAGCCTCTACTAAGTTATGTCATTAACCACACCCGTTTGGGAGGCTACCACTTTTTACAAGATTCTCTTTAATTTTTTAAAAATACCAACAAATTATAATATCAATGACTCAACGGCTATTCCACAAAAGAGTTATGAGGCTAAAGAGGTTAATATGTTTTTATGCAAATAATATTTATCGATTTAAAAACTGGTTGAAACCTGATCCTAATTTTCTATGAGAATGCTCTCTTGAACTGGTCGTGAATACATATTCCCTTTAATACCGGATAAACATTCCCCAGTCTATATTTTTGATACATTAATTTTACAAAACTACGTACATTTCACAATGTATTTCACAGTATCACAATCGAAATAATAAACGTCTCTTTAAATTTCATTTGTAAAATAGAAGCCTTCTATTAACAAAACTTTAGAACGTTTGGGTATTCAGGGTAAAAAATTCATACCTCTTCAAACGAATTTCACATAATTAAAACGATTCTAAGAGCTAGGAATTCATTTGCTTTAAAAATCATATATATATTTATAGAAATAAACGGCTCTTAGAGACTTTTGTTGTAACAAGTAATGAGATCTTTTTCCTTTCAAGAAAAAATATTTATGATAAAGATTTAAACAAACTGAGCCACAGGAACTTTGAATTTAGACTTAAAATAACTTGTTCGTTGTCATTGTTAAGAGAAAATCGGAGCCCTGGCAATACTATCTGCCGGATCATGTAGTATTGAATTGAAGACATCTTGCTGTGAACATATAGAAGTGTAGCCACTGTGCCTTCAAATTTCTATGAAGTCGAAATTCTGGCAGGAGCAATCCCCTATACGTGGACAAAAAATGGGCAAGAAATGTGAGAAATAACGTCTTTCTGCCTTTAAGAAAGTGCAAAACGTAACTGTAAAGTGCTAAATCAATTATTCCCGAATACTTTAAATTTCGGAAAAAATATTTGTGCCCCTCCCCCTTTACTTAAATCGTCCCCTATTCCCTTGCCTTCTGATTGGCAACCTTTAAAATCCACTTTGAATATTGAGTGCCCACCTAAAGAATATGGCTTTTCAAAAAGTCTCATTATTGAGTGGCAGAATTGCTTTCATGAGGACAGAGTTTGACGTTATATTCCAGTTGTTAAATTATCTGAACAAACCAAAGCTGTACAAAACAGTTTCCCCATCGGCGGTAAAATTCCATGTCGACTCTGTCGCAGTAGGCATATTTATTATCTGAGTCTGTGTCGATTGCTTTCAGGAAACAAACAAGTGCCCCATACAATCTCTCTTGGGTTTCACGCGTTTTTACAAGCTGATTCTACACCCAAGACTAAAGCTTTTTTAACCCCAGAACAAACCTGGTTACTTAAAATCCCTGAGATTTCTTATTAGGATGTGCTCATAAAATTTGTTAAAATATTTAAGTGTCTTTTACGTAAAGACTTTTTGTCAATGTTTCAAATTCATCCATTTTTGGTAGCGTGCCATCCACGACTGGAAAAATCTCAATTGAATACCTATGTTACTTATGCGACTATTAAAAAGTAGTTCCTGATTACAATTATTCTTGTATATAAGTTAGAAAAAACTTCTTTGAGCAAAGAAAGTAGTATATAAAATGCATATGTCATTAATTCACATAAAAATTAATAATTCTCGTACAAGAAGTGTATGTGACATCATTTTCCTAATTGGGCACCCTTATCTAGCACTGTTTTACACACAATTAAGTTTTGCAAGTCCCCTAAGTATTTCTATGGTCTTTTTCCTTGTACAAAAGAGAATGGAACAGGTTAAATACTGAATTTTCACATGCTTCTCAATTTGACATCCTTCTGTATTAAACATTGATCGGAAATCAATGGAAACTGTGCTACTGTTGTTGTCGTTATGGGAGTAAAGTTTTGTTTTCGTACCATGTGTTCGCTTAGAAATATTGCAACTTCAATAGGCATGAGAACACAAAATTGTCTCCTTTCGTTTCTTCTACTATTGAAGTATCAGAGGTTTTCTATAAACGGTCGCAAACAAGTACTGTCACCGCTGATGAAATTCTAGGCGTAAGTCTGTATTCCGCTGCATTCGCTGGACCGTTTGAAATTTGACATTAGCACCTGGCATCTGAAATTTGACTCTTACTACAATTTGAAAGTTAGTTCTTCACCAATTTCTTCTTCAAATATATCCCTGTGAGTCTATTTATAGTCTAAAGTCAAGACAATATGTTATTTCGATGTGGAAAAGCTGAAAGTATTCCATTTAAGTGCATATAAGTTTAGTACAACTGGCATGCTGAATAATTTTAGGAAAACTTTAAATCTTTGTACATCACTCTTCTGTATGCAAAAGCTCCTGAGTTCTGAAAGAGTTTTTAAGAATGCGTTGAAGGTTAGATAGATTTTATCAGTTGTTTGTGTTAGATTATCTCTGTTTTGTAAACATTAAAACTTAGTTGTTGTTCGGCCTGGCTTATCTTCAAAAGTAGAATAAAATCTAGGTTAAACTGACCCTGTGTTCTGCAAATAGGTACCGCCTCTACTCTTCTACGACCAACTGATCAATTTTCTGCAACTGCGTGATTTTTCTTCCAGATCAGTCTTAATTTCTTGCGATACGTAAATAAAGTAGAAGCACTTTTGTTTATATTTACAAAAACGTCTTTAAAATAAGCATTCAACTATCTCCCTCAAAACTAGATGTCTAATTTGAGTTTAAAAACCGTTATTTTCAATGTATCGATTTAAGTGACTTACTGAATGGACGTCACTCACCGATAGCTCCTATAATAAGCACAAGTCATGTAGATTATGTTCAATCCTTAATTTCAGCAATGTTAATTGACAATGATGATGTGAAGTGCCAATAACCCTGCGTAAGTTGTTTATCAAAACATGTTACTGTACCGTCGACAAAGTTCCTAGCTTAAGGTAGCAACGATATGCTGTTGACAAAAACCGATTGCCCATGTAAAGAGCTTAGAAAACCTTACTTGATCTCCACTTAAGAAATTTATGACCGTTTCTTGAACTTACATAGCCCATCGTTAAGAAATAGAAAACTGTCCTGATAGATAGGTATCTGTAAACAGGAATGTAAACAGTATGAAATTGAACTATAACCTTGTCCTCTTCTACATCAGAACGCAAGCTGAACGCCAACCAACTATGATCCTGTCTTGTCCTAATCAGTTTACGCGTTCAAGGAGTAGAAAGCTTTCAGCTTCATAAGATAGAATTAATCTGTAGTAATGGCTTTACTTCGAATCTAAGATCATTTTTTCTACTTATTAGTTCTCTGTCTGACTGTAATGACAGACGAATTAAACCTAGCTACAGAATATCAACCAGAAAATGACTCTTCAATATGAGATATTGAAAATGGACAAATAAAATCCACGTCTTAAGCGACTGATATTATAACACTGTCGTTCGTTCATTGATGTCTAATTATATGATCAATTATGATAGTCAGGGTTTTTTAACCAAAAAAAGCTAAATCTTGTTTTGCTCAACCTTTCAACAAAGTCATGGAATTTTCATCAAGTAAACAGACTCTCCGAAGTCTCCACCAGGTGTCTAAAGGGAAGCATATAAAATGAGATTCAGTAAACAGATTCAAACAAATCTTTTGTTGTGATATTAACAGTAAAAATTTAGGATGACCCTATTACTTTGAAGCGGTATGCTGGTTTATGGTAGACCTAGAGAGCTTGGGAATATTCAAGAGGCGTTTACTACAGAACATAACTCACTTTCACTGTGAGAAATTAGAAACCTAGCAAACAAAGGAGGAAAAAGACAATTTCAGTCCTAAGCCATATGGCCTATAGGAGGTAGCCCACATTCTTTGTTTCAGGCTCTATATATTGAACAATGATATAATATTGATAATAGTGTAGTACGTTTGTACAATGCTGAAAGACTTGCCAAGAGACCGATTAAAATTGACGTCTATTAGATCGACCAATCAGCGCTCACTATTCTTAGCTGACAGTGGTTTAAGAGCAAAGTCGTTCAGGGGGTATGGATGTTACATTGTAAATATGTATGAATTGTGAAGTTAAAAAGGAGATTCAAGGAATCACACCAAATCGACAGTGCGTGTTAGATCAGGCCTTTAATTCAAAACAACCACTATAGAAACTACAGCCGGCTATTGTCATTCCAAAGGAAAACAGATAATGTCGTATATTTTGGACCAGACAGGTAGTTGTACATCAGAAATTATAGATCGGGCAAATCGTATTGGCGTCAACCTAGATAAACATCATGACCTTGCATCTGAAACTAGAGAGAAGTACGAAGAAAATGCAATTTATCGTCCAAAAGAGTCGTGTGAAGAAGACGAGAAGACTAAGTCTTCGCAAAAGGGGAACCCAGATAAAGATCCAAGTGTCAAACCGCCTTACTCGTACGTCGCACTGATAGCAATGGCAATTAAAGAATCACCAGAAAAGAAATTAACGCTAAATCAAATTTACCAATTTATTATCGATCGTTTCCCGTTTTACGAGAAGAACAAAAAAGGCTGGCAGAACTCTATTAGGCACAATTTGTCACTTAACGAATGTTTCATCAAAGTTCCGCGTGAAGGAGGTGGAGAAAGAAAAGGCAACTATTGGACCCTTGACCCTGCTTGTGAGTATATGTTTGAGGATGGCAACTATAGGAGACGAAGAAGGATGAAGAGACCTTACAGGCAAGCACCACAGTACCCTTATCCTAATGGATTTTATTCTACTGATCCACGATACTCCAGCTATGCAGGATGCTTTGCTCCGAACTGGTCATCGTTTCATCACTCGCCTCTTGGTGGTACTAACGTTCAAGGCAGTTGGAGATCATTGGGGAGTAGTATCTCTGGATATAGTTACCCTCTGTCATTATCGTCTCACCAAACAGCTAGTCCGCCGGCCACCGACATAAATCATAGTATTTCTCCTGGCTATATGTCATCTTATAGCCATTACACCAATTCCCAAAGTTTAAATGGAAGCTCTTTATCACCCTATTCTAACTATCAGATGGGACAAGGACAGGTCTCCCATGGCCTCGGATCAACGTACGGTTCATACAAGACTCAAACTGACAACCATTATAACTATCAATGCTGGAATGGTTTAAATGGGAGATCACTTCATGCCAATAGTCCTGTAATGTAACTAAAGGCCTTACGGATAAGAATATAGTGACTTGGGGTTTGTTTTGTAAATTTTGACGTTCAAGAAAGACAAGCTGCAAATGGAAATATATTGCTAATGGTAAGATTGGTTTTGCTTCATGATATTTACGTTGAAGCCATTACTTCAGTTATCTCACTCTATGAAATAAAACGGTTAAAATCTAATAATATAAAGTACGATAAACAGTGTTATAATGCATACTGTATGTTGAATTGCTCTATTTACTGAGTTATGATATGGCAATCGTGTTATCAATACTAGAACAATTTCAACTTGCGTGAATGTAATTTGTTTATTCTGAAATGTCCATTACTGTTGGTTTTACCTGAGTCTTAATTTTGGCATATTTATTGACGATGGCTTTATCGTTTTGCAAGCCTGTAAATTCCGTTAAATTTCTCTATCTTGACACTTCTCTATCAATGATTTGTTTAAGAGTATTTCCATCCTTGCAAATGTTTGTTTCCAGAGTCAATACCAAGTTCATAGTTATTGATATGTTGATAGAGCGCCTTGATATAGGAATTTCCGAAATCGTTACCTTTGACTTATGACAGGCATTTTTTTTGCAATAATGCTCAGCCTTACAAATATCATATCAAAAGTGAGGAAACTAAGAGATTTTCTCTCAGCAAGAATATAAGACTTTCACTGACTGTGTACGCCTCCCCACAACAGTGATTAATCACTAACTCGGAAATTTTACAATCGATGATCTCTTCAACCACGTTCTGACAAAAGTCGAAAACAGAGAAACACAGAATCCGTCGCATCTCTCGTAACTTATCGATGTCCTTCTTGTTAACAATGAAAGAATTGGCTATTGAATTTATCCTGCCACTAATGACAAGTTGATCTATGAACAGTTGAGTTTACTTTATGGTTCCACTTGGATTGTTTAATGTTCGTTTGAAAGTTCAAACTTTTGCTGGTTTTACTTTGATTATAAGCAACGGTAAAACTGTATCCAAATCCTTCATTAATGATTGTTCGTTTACTCAAAATCGCTATAAATTAAGATTAACCTCCGTTTGTTAAGAAATTGCATAGCATCAACCACTAGTATCAAAGAAATGTACTTTTCTGTAAATTTATCGAACAATTTTATTTTTCAGATCTAAAGGAACTTATCTCTGTCTGTGGATTAAATGTGAAAACAGCAGACGTTTGCGTAAACTCATCACTGACTTCTCGTTATCTCAGAGTATTAAAATTAAATGTCTATCTTATATTATTGTTTTATAAACATAAACTGGGCTAATAAAGGAAAATTTGCAGTAATTTTCTTATCTTATGATATTGAATTGCATATACATAGAGGTTTTCATATTTAAAGTGTTGATGTATCGCTGGAAAGATAACTTGTTAACCGGGAAAAAAGTTTCAGAGCATTGTAAAGTCATTAGTTCATTCTAAACCCGACCTAGAACTAGATAGGGTATTCTTATAGTAAATTCTTTTAAAAGAATTCTTATATATTAAACAAAAATACCTGATTTTGAATTTAAAAATTAAGAATAAAGCTTCATTCGATGTTTAAACTGACGCATCAATTTATGTTGTTAATAGTAATAAATTTCCTTGCAAAAGAGATGTCCTACACTCTCAATATTTGTTACAAACGACACCCGCATTATTTCGCTTCAGAATGGTACATGAATAATTACAATTTTTGATAAGATGTTAATTTTTATTAGACTCAATATTTTATAATTTTTTTAATTCTTTTTTGTTGGAGGGGGGCGGGCGGCATACTCGATTTCGAGCGTAGCGTAAAATGCACAAATGTAGTGAGATAGTGATAGGTTTGCCTCTGCAAACCCATGTATGGATCCCATGGAAGGATGATGTAGGTAACATCGTGTTTTGGGAAAGGAGTGATAATAGAAATATATGCTAGTACTTGCAATGCGTTTGGAGATCTTTTAACCTCCGCTTGTCGTTGAACAGGCCATAAGAATTGAACGTGTAAAGATGATGTGATTTGGAACTATATTGCGCAGCCCTTTCATCAATTTGATGTTTCTTTTTAGGATGAAAAGTATGGCTTTGGTGGAAAGAAGCGAATGCAGAGGAAAAACACGACAGAAAGTTCATGGGATCCAAAAGCATTTAATCCAGCTAAACATGGGAAAGGATCCAAAGGGTCCAAACACGGGAAGGGACCAAAAGCATCCAAACAAGTAATTTCTTCCTTTTATAATATTGCATCTACATAAGCGTAAGACATTATACTGATTTTCATGGTTTCTGCGAGGTTCAAATCTTGCAGTGCTGTGTATGAATTTCTAGTGTTTTCGTCTGTTCATCATCATTAGATAGTTCAGTTAAACAGCTATTATTTTCTGTACTTTTATACCTTCCTGCCGTATTTATGTACTTACATACTGCGTGGTTTACCGTCGCTTTGCCCTCTTAGCTGGAAGGTGGAGTGTTGTCAGAAGACGATCCTTCTCCTGGTTGATGACTCTTCACCATCAGTAGCGCTAATACAAGTCTTTCAGGTTGAGTCACATTGATTTGTCAATAGGCAGCATCACCATCATCACTATCACCACCACCATCACCACCACCATCACCACCATCACCACCACCACCATCACCACCACCATCACCACCATCATCACCACCACCATCACCACCATCATCATCACCATCATCATCATCACCATCACCATCATC
>JAAAKL020016687.1:0-10924 GCA_010016065.2 Carybdea cf. marsupialis auct. non (Linnaeus, 1758) | reverse complement strand
TGAAAATATCATCATTCTTCATTCCCATTTCCACCTATTAAGAAGGAATACAAAACATTGAAAGTGTTATAGAGAAGAGAGGATTTGAAAATATCATCATTCTTCATTCCCATTTCCACCTATTAAGAAGGAATACAAAACATTGAAAGTGTTATAGAGAAGTGAGGATTTGAAAATATCAAGTATGAAGAGATACTGGAGAAAAGTGAAAATGTCACCACAGGGATTCGAACCCAGGACCCACGTACTTGCGGCGTAGAGAAAAGACTAGTTTTCTCTAATATCCCTTCAGACTAGTTTCTGTGGCCAAATATGATTTGACCATGGAAGGACTGCAATCTGAAACATCATTGAGCTGAAAAGCCCATTGGAAGTTGCAAAGTATCATCGGAAAGAGCTTTGACAAAGAAACTGTTGAAATGAAAAGTTTTGACAAGGACACTAGAGTCATGCGCATGGACAGAGTGCTCACCTGCTTTGTAGTTTTTAAGGATTCTTGGTATCTTCTATTTTCCTCTTCCAGTTTCTCACATTTCACTCTCGATAACAGTTCCTCCAATTCCAAAATCTGTTCTTCCCTTTGCTGAATCTAGCAACAAAGAGATAGCAGAGCTTTAAATACTTGGTATCACACGCGATAACATTGTCTGGGAATGACAAACTAGTGAGGAAATGAATGCTGAACTTTGAAAGGAATATCATTAGTGTTCATTGATGCAGTAGACGCATTTCGTCTATTAAATCGGACGCAAAATAAGGTTTCCAAAATGTAGTAGTTGGGTTAACGGCTGGTTAACGCCTTAGTTTTTACGTGGTTCACATGAAAAACGAAATCCCTTTAAGATATGAAAATGTAAGAGTCGGGTGCAGGTAAATAAAAAAAGATTGTAGCTAGACATAACGTATAGCATTCCTGACTTTCTTTAAAAAAATCCGCCTTCCTGAAGCCAACGCCGCTAGCGAATATCTAAGTCACGTTTTCATCCTCCTTGATTTTTTTAAATGAAAAATTGCAAGTAAATTGAAATTGGAAAAATCTGCTATGATCTTCTTCACTTCGCCCGTATTTCCACTTCTTTTCGAGTCGGCACTTCTTCTCAAATCCTTCAATTCTTCTGTACCTGCCAAGTTTGTATCCCTGAGCAATGTATCAATGTCCATTATAACGTTCCTTCTTACGCTAGCTTGCCCTATTATTGGGTGCCTCCTTTTCAGGACCTCTTAAGCAATTTCCAGCTAGCTTGATTCTCATATAGCTAACCTTTCATTCTAACGTTGGTGTCTTCAAGTTAAAAATGGCTAGCGACTACAGATCCGGTTGAACATTCATCCTATTACATCAATTTCTCCGGTCAATATTTTCCATACATCCCAGACGCAATTAGTGAAAACAAAAGTTTAAGGAACATTGTGTACATCTCTAAGCGATCTGTATTGTTTTACCAGTTGATTATTACTCTGATGTGCTTGATCCATTTTACTAGCATTTATCTTCGAGTACCGAAGTCAAAAGAATGCAGCTCGATGGCCGAATGAGAGTATCTCATCTAAACCTGGTCTGCACTTCCAATTTTAAAACATTACGGCAAAGCTTATTTCTTTTAATACTTGTTTAGTAAAATATTCAATGTTGTAATATGTGTAAAATAAACGATGACAGTACTAAATAGAACCAGAGTTAGCCAAAATGCTGTGTAATTGCCAACACTAGCAACATCATATCATAGTGTATAAGTTTCTTGCCTTAAGTTCCAGAGGATCAGGATTCGATCCCCGAAGGGCCACTGGTGACGTCCGGAAGGGAATCTGGTCTTCAAGTGCTCTTTGCTCCCATAAAACCTACATATACGGGCACTGCCCTAGCCCCTTTCAGGGAGAGGGCACGCCTTAAAAACAGCATCATTATCGGTGATGTGGCTTACGGGAAAACGTATTGTTACCCCTGTTCTAGTAGATGTACGTACTAGTAAGAACTTCTCCACCAGTCGCTGATACAAAATACGTATCACCAATGTTGTTACAAACTTAAGAAACATAAACTATTAAACAAAGAATAAACAACTCAAGTAATGGAGCAGTAAGCTGTATCAACAAATTGCCTAATTTGCTACATGTTGAAGTATTTCAGAACTATCTTCTTGTATCATAAAACACGTCACTACGCTGGAAATTACTTAACAATACAGGACTGCAGCATTGATTGTCAAAGTCAGGGGCACCCCATTGCTAAAATGAGCAAATCTGTCCAGTGGACAAAATGTTTTGCAAAACTTCGGCAAAAGTCGATCGGCTCTGCAATACCTCATTCTTATCTTGCAATACTACATGTACCTAAAGAGGCACATCAAAATTTTGAATACCTCCTGATGGGTGAGGTAACAGCTCCAATACGCCCGTATGATTGCTCAATTGCTCGCCACTGGTAAAAAGGCTAGTCTTCTTTAAGAAAACAAAAGCCTCTTAAAATTGCTAACAAGCATTAAGTCATCACTTGTTCCAAATTTGAACAACTTACCAATTCACTTGTTTCTCGTTCTCTCAATTTCATTGCTGATATCTGCTCGTGAGCTCGGACTAGTTCATTATGCAAGCTATCTCTGTTGCTCTACAATGTGAAATGTACAACACTGCACAGAAACTAACGTGGTAAATGGACATATAAGCAGTGAAATGTTGATAAGCAGTCATTACCTAACCAAATCTGACGCAAGTCATAAATATCCTGCAGGTGATGTCATGCTTGATGTATATAATTAAACGTATATAGCATGTGTCAATGATCATGTTGGAAATTTTGCGCAGTAAACTGGATGCAAAGGCTGAAGATTATATTTGTCATAAAACGTTTGGATTTTAAAAGGGCAAGAGCACAAGAGATGAAATAGCAAGGATGCTCACTCTTTGGGTATCAAGCATCAAACTCTCTTAAAGTATGTTTCCCGTGTATATAATCAAAAAGCTTTCAGTAGGGTCAGTGAACACAGATGAAGGAAATCTTTCGAGAGCTGACTGGAGAGATTGTCAGGGGAAATCATGAAGAATCAGATCCTGCAAAAATTAGAAGCATTGTGAGACAAAGTTGCCTCATTTCTACCGTGCAATCTTATATTTATGTTTAATCAACGCTGACAGAAGCTGATTCTAATGAGGTGTTGAAAGTTTGAGGTCATCTGTTTATATCCATGCATTTTGAATACGATTGTGCAATATCTTCTGATTCAGTGCACAGGTTGCGAAGCAATTTAACCTGGGTATTGAAGGATTGTGACATGCATACAAATGTTAGGAAGTGTCATAGGGTATGGTATAAATGAATGAAACTATGATGGCAAGTTCATATGTGGAAGGAAAAATAGAGATGATGGTGAAAGAGGGCTGAGGTTGCCTACAATTAAATCAGATTTGGATCTGCTCCTCTTAAAAAAAGCTTATATGTCTGTTGGGATTGCCAATCCACACCAACTAAGATAGATCGAATTAATCCTAAAGCCATCTATATCAAACTATCAAACACAAGACGACTAAGTGAGTAAATAACTTATTATTGTATGTAGTGTGGATCTAGTAATTTATGCTAAGAATCATGCTTTTATTTCTCTCGTTAATATTTTGTCCCCCCCCCCCCTAGACATTTTAACCTTTGCAGCAACTCCATAACAGATTTTGGGGGCCTGTCCAGGAGATCTTCTGTTGTTTGTTATAAGGAGATAGTCATTTTATGTTTAATGGTTTTAGTAGCATTACCATACAGGTTCTTCAAACTAGGTTTTTATCATGCTCAGGCAACAATAAGTATTGACAGTTATTGTCTGGATATAACTCCATTATTCTATGTTTACTGCCATTTGTGTACTATTTTGGTTGTGAAAAATGGGTTTTGATAATCGTTATTGCTAGGTTTTGTGTTACAGAGCCAGTTAAATGCTGATACTGTTTTAAGTCATAGAAAACCAGATTTGCTTGATGTTGCTCAGCATTGTGAAGTTGAGGTCAATCCTCAAATAGTTAAGTTGGCATTGTTAGATGTTATTGTCAATAATAACTGATTATTTTATGTAGTGTGGATCTAGTAATTTATGTTAAGAATTATACTTTTATTTGTCTCCTTTTTTCTAGTTCATGCCAGTAGACATTATAACTTTTGTGGTGACTCTGTAACAGAAGACAAAGTTTGGGAAGAGTAGAAACAAAAAACTAAGTACTGTAGTGGATGGCTCATAGCCAGAGCTGGTGACCAAAATCAGACACCTTGGACAAAATCTAACCTGTGATGGTCCCTGTGAAAGTTACATAACAAAAAGAGTGGTCATTACAAACGAATCACATATAATTTAATTTATGATATTATGACATTATATTTAGAAGCTTACATATTAAATGGTCAATGTAGTTTTCACTATGATAATTGTTTAGTATTTTACAAACAACACTGTGGCAGAATAATGTCACAATAATCAAAATTGAACCAATGTATGGTGAACACCTTCAATCTTTAGACACAGAAAAGTTAACTTTATGTAAGTAATTGTCCTCATTGGAATAACTAGTATTAGATGATTCTCCAAAAGAAAAGTTCTTAAATATGGTCAAATGTTTCCTTATAGCTCTACATAGCCAACTACTTTTAATGATGTAAAGCACTTTGGTGGTTATAAGTTTGACACCATTTGATGTATCATAGTATGGTGGCAAAAATATATTGAGCATTCTCCTTGATCACTGGTATTTCCTGTAGTGGACAGAAATAGCATTTGAACAATGGCTTGATGCTGTTGTAAATGCTGAGTTAGCGATCTTCTATTAGAAGGACCAGCTGTTGTGTTGTTGTCAGGGCTGTTTGATGCCTCTTAGGGCTGTTTTCACTTGTTTCATGACTGTCCTTTTCTTATCCTTTACATTTTCACTTAATGAATCATGAAGTTGGTAAATTTGCTCAGATGAATGTTTGGGAATGTCCAATAATATATTATTCTACAAGGTTAACTCAGGATCCCAAGAACTCTCATCTAACCTACTCCAAATGTTTGTCAATCATGTATGTGGCTTTGCCTCTTCCGGAGCTTCAAATCATAACATCTCAGTGCTGCTCAACTGTGTAGGCAATGGTGTGGGCTATAAAGATGTTAATGGCTGTTTTACTGAAGCTAAATGATACAGTCAAATTTGATAAACCAGGCAAATGTGACATGTACTGTAAATGTACTGTAGCAGCAAATTGGTTTGTTGTTGTTTTGGGGTTTTTTATTGATCCTTCACTCAATACAAGGCTACCACTTCAAGGTATTAAGTTACTTTGAAATAAGTGGAAAGAAAAAGTAAACAGAAAAATAGATCTTACCAAAGATAAAAAATACTAAATATTTCCAAGACGATGGCAATTGATATTAGATTTAAAAGTGTCAAGATCAAAAGTAAGAGGAAAGCAGTCTGAAGACAGAGAGTTCCAGATCTTGGCAGTCATAGGGAAGAAACTGTTAGCATTGATATTTCTGTTTGTTTTGGGACTAGAAACAGAAATGTCATGCAGAGATTCAGTATACTGAGTTGATCTTGACCTGACATGAGGGGAAAAGGAACCAACTCAGCCAACTCAGAAGGACACTTACCAAAGTAGTACCTGTAGAAAAGACTTAAAGATGCAAAATATCTACTGTGACACAGAGGTTGAAGTGTGCAGGCAAGTTTAGGGCCAACCACATGAGAAATTCGTTTTCGGAGGTGGTCAAATACTTTGAGATAGTACTTAGGTGCACAAGCCCAAAGATGACAACAATAGTCCATGCAAGGCCTGATCATTACCTTATCAAGATACAACACAACATCAGGTGACAGAAAGACCATAGATCACAAAAGAGCCCCAACCTTCCTTATACAGACTTAGCTAGGTTAGTCAGGTAAGACCCCCATTATAGCCTTGAAGTAAAAGAAATGCCAAGGAGCTTCAACAATAACAGCTCCCCAAGAACAGGGCCATCCATGCTTAGAGGCACCTTTAAAGAGTCCTGACATCTTTTAAAAGATACTAGCTGAGTCTTTCTAGTATTGAAAGTCACTTGTCACTTTCTACCCCACTCTACAACAGTGTTTAACTCAGATTTAAGTTCTGAAGCCATTATCTCTTGAGAAGGCACTTGTGATGCCCTACTACAACAAGAATATAAAGTAGTATCATCAGCATAAATTGCAAGATGAGAAAGCACAGAGTCTGATAGATCATTAATATAAATGAGAAAAGAGTGGGGCCCAACATGGAACTTTGGGGTACCCCAGCATTTACTGAAAAAAATTTAGATAACTCACCACCCAAAACTATCTTAATATTCCGACCACTTAGAAAAGATGAAATGATTCCAATAACGTCACCACCAATGACATAAGCTCTGAGTTTATGTAAAAGACCTGCATGCCAAACCTAATAAAAAACATAGGGAATGCCTAGAGAAACTGCCCTGGAGCAACCAGATCTATCCAAACTCCTACTGATTCTCTCAGTTACCATGGTAAAAAGGTCAGTAGTAGATCTAGAGGAATGAAAGCCATAATGTACACCTGAGAAAAGGCCTATCCTCTCAAGATAAGCCACCAGTTTCATATTAATCACCACTGAAATACCTTGCTGACAACAGGAAGAAGGCTGATGAGGTGATGAAGTTCTCAGGAAGGGATCTTTCACTGTTATTTTTTAACAAAGGATCTTCCAACATGCAGCAAAACAGAAATCTTTCAGAAAATTTTGGAAGAGATTAAGGAGATTTCAGGAGCACAATACTTTAGATGGGCAACAAGAACCATATCTGATCCTGAGGCCTTAGCAGAGTCAACATTTGATATCACACCAGCAACCAGCCCAGAAGTAATACAGACCTTTCTCAGAGAAAACTCAGTGCCAGCTGGAGTAAACCATGGAGAAGAATGAGGTCCCACCAACAATTGCCTATGTGGAACAAAAGGATCAATACCTGCCTGAATCCAATCACAGAAGTGAGAGGCCCCTTTGCATGCTCCCTCAAAAAGCAAAGATGACTAAGGAGAAGCTCTCAATTACTCCCGAAAACCCTCTGAATCTGCCCTTCCAAAGAGAAAGGTCTTTCAGAGAAGTGTAGCATCCTTCTGAATGGCTGCATTGAAATGCACAGTATAGTAGCAACTGCATGGTCTGATCTTGCAAGAGGAGGTAAACACGTGGCAGAACAGATTTCAGGATTAGAAGTACTTAAGAAAAAGGATAAGAAGATGGGGATCCTGATTATCTCTGTCAGGAAGGCAAGTTGGGATGTTACTAATTGGTTTGATATATTTTTTTCAACATAATACATTTGGTGCTGGATTCACCTCATGTACCAACCCCTATGTCAAAAATGATCAATCTATTTTACGCAAACTAGGGGCAATGGTATAAAACATCAATACTACCAATATCACTGCCTCTTACCTGTGATTTCCCATCTGCTGGTAATGCATCTAAGACTGTCCTCTGTAAGAATCTGCAATAACAATACAAGAAGACATAGAACAGGGAAAGCTGATTATGTAATTATATATTATAAAGTAAATGACTTTAAAATTAATAACATTGCACGGGTATAAATAGAGTATTCCTAGTCAATGTATACTGCTTGTTATTTGGGCCCACATTCATCACTATCATCATCAACATCATCAGAATTAGTCAAACATCAGTTCCCTTATTTCATTGATTGAGTGGTGTCTTACAACTGAATGTACTAGGCCAAACATACTCTCCCATTGTATCAAATGACCAAACCATTTCAATGTTCTAGTCCACATATACTTTATCAAACAACTTAAATGCAATGCACTTCCCTGGTCACTGATGGTAGCTCAAATCATTTAGACTGATACCAATCGTCAATCTAATCAATCATTTCTCATTTCTTTCTAGTCTCATCATGTATTATGTTCTACCTCCCAAAGTCTTTCTCCTACTAAACATAATAATGTCTATAAAAGTCTTGTAAACGTGTACTTCAAATTACAAAATCTCATAGTGCTATGAACTTGAGTTAAGTGCTATGACAATACTATTTTTGGATGGTCTTTGTTCTTTGGTGGTAGGAAATCAATGCATTCCCACAAAAAGACTTAACTTGCATACTTTCATTAAGCATACAAATAAACAACTCCCAAGTATCATCTGTGTTTGTATGTCATAAAAGAAAAGGCATCTGTGAAGTATTGATTAATTTATCTACTAAAGACCAATTATCATGACTCAAAAATGAGGATTGGTTTATTGCTGGAATGGTAGAAGAAACTGAAATGCTAGCTCCTTTAGGAGAATGTGTATTTTGCACATAGAACAAATGATTTATTATTGAGCAACTACAAGAGAAACAGGGAGAGGAAAAAGAACTCTTTGAGAAGGTCTTCAGTAAAGGTACCAAGAAGAAAGACATACCGGGCATTGTGCAGAAACAAGGAGTGCCAGATAAACTAGTCTGTTTAGTAATACAGTGATATAAAAATATGACACTGAGAGTATTATTGGGTAGTGGTAGTAGTTATACTCAAACAACAGCATGGAATTTTAAAATCTATGTAGGGGGCATCAGAGTTCCCTTCTTAGTTCTCTCCTCTTTGGTGTAGTATTGGAAGATATGACTAGTACTTGCAGTAAGATTCATGTGAATATACTGACACCCTTATCTTACTGTAAAAACTAAAGAAGTAGCAAAGGCTGTGCTTGAAGAATGGGAGAGAAACTTAGAGAGTAGACTTATGAAGGTGAGCATGGAGAAAACTAAAATGACGGTGACAGGAAATATAGCTTCACTGAGGCAAGTTCAAAACAACCTTGAATTGTACATGGTTATTGAGTGAATGCAAATTCCATCCTATTTGACTTATCAAAAAGTGGTGCTACAAAAGATGTACTAATCTCCATCACTTACATGGTGTTAGAAATATTAAATGCTCCACATATGAGAAACAGGTGGCACCAAAGATCTCAGAGACAATGAAGGTTGAGGTAGAGAAATTAGTCAGTTTTGTTATCTACATGATGTGCTAAGCGATGAGGAAACTGCAGAGAGGACATGAAACAGCAAGTATGGTGGTAAGTATAACTCGACAAAGCATGCATAAGATATATGTTACCTTATAAAGTAGAGACTTCCATTTTGACAGAGTGGGTCAAGAACATCCTGAGGAGTTGAGATGAAATGCTGTTGAAGTGCAATGCTAGAGCTACATGAAGGGAAAGGTTGAGCAGCTCAAAGATGGCAAGAAAGCATGTTGAAGAGAAAATAATGATACTTTGTGGGCAATGAAATTATTGGGTTTGGTCAAATGAAACATGCATGAAGATGTCCAGATAAGAAGAGTTGGTAACCCTGAGATGCCTGGTTGACAACTACGAAGTAGACCCAGGAAAGCTTAAAGGAAAAGTGTGGGAAAAGCCATTAAAAAGCAAATTCTCAAAGGGAAAGTGGCAGTCAAAAACCTGGTGGTCTACCATGACCCACTTCATCTCATAGTAATGAGATCAGGCAGATGTAAAATGGACTTTAAAAGAGAATAATAGCATGTCCGTGGAAGACATTCAAGCACATAAAGATAATGATATACATTCTTTTTTGTGCTTTATCCTTATACAGTGATTACATATCATAAATGGCCAAAGTCACAAACTTACTTATCATCATCAATCATGACAATCATGGTCATAATCACCAATGTCTCATAACCAAAGGTCACTAAAATAATTAAAGATCAAGATGATATTTTCAGGCTGTCTACCTGCTTACCTTTTATCATTGGATTGTGGAGTTATGGATATTTCTGTTACATCACTTTCTGAGCGCCTTAGTTTTGCTTTCACTTTCTGCACCAAAGCCATCCTCTAAACATTTAAGTGAAAAAAGGAAATCAATTTTGCGACAGACTTGTTTAAAATGTTAGTTGATAATGATGTTGAACAAGCCATTTCTATTCATTTAAGTGTAACACTTCCACGTATTCTAACAAAGAGTTTCCTCTCACCTTAGTACAGGGTTACTACCAGTACCTATCCTAATATAGGGTGCCACTTATCCTAATATAGGATCCCTACTCATCTTTATCTAAAGTTATCTTGCATTTTAATGTAAAGTTACCACTTGTCCTAATCAAGGGCTACCACTCATAATAATTTAGGGTCACCACTTGTTTTAAGATAGAGTAACCGCTCATACTTTCTCTAGTATTACAGTTCACTTAATACAGGATTAGCACTTGTCCTTACACAGTGTTACCACTCATCCTATTTTAGGATTGCCAATAATCGTGCTGTAGCATTACCACTACTCTTCATAAAGTTTTATCTCTCATCCCAATAAAGAATTATCGCTCTTCATAATACAAGCTTACCAAATACTCTACCGGTACCTTAGGGTTGACACTTGGAAATGAGATGGAATGTGCTCCTTTTAAATTCTGACGAAAATAACTTTAGCTTATTCTTATTGCTACAGTGTTGCAAGGAGAAGGGTAGTGCTTGCGACAGTGTATCAAAATTCCCTTAAAATGCTGTTGAGCCATTGTCTGACCTGGGAAATTTACACTTTGACTTTTATTATGACATTAGGTAAAAACAGACTCACTTTCCTCGAGCTCCAATCCATACCGTTACGTTACCGGTACACTACTCATATTTACGGTACCGTAGTTACTTGAAACATCATAAATAAAATATAATGTTTCAGATAAGATTATATTGCTGATTTACGATTGAAAATGAGTCTAGTCTGAAATTTATAGAGCTATAGAGCTAGAGGGGTACGTACGGTACGGTACACATGTGTGATGCAAGCGTTTGCGCTGGATCACGGCTGTTTGACTCGGGAAGCATGAAAATTTCGCGCCAAAATGAGAAATTCGTCGACCTAGGTACGATGATTTACCGATTGCTCATGAACTACAAAAC
>JAAAKL020016686.1:0-10924 GCA_010016065.2 Carybdea cf. marsupialis auct. non (Linnaeus, 1758) | reverse complement strand
AGTGAATAACGTTGATAACTTTGTTATTAACAGACGGATTGATCATTTATTTTCTCTTCTGCGCTGCTGAATGCGATCACGGAGGGCAAAACTCAACCAACATGCTATAGATTTCAATCAATAATCTAACCTTTGCTATACCGCTGTATTCTTAACTGCAATCTTTTTTGCGAGCATAAAAACACTATAAGACACCCTGAGATGAGTGCTAGTGATATTGACGTTGCTATATACACGTGGCTATACCCAAATACACCCCATATGGGTCCTAATATCCCACTCATACTTATAGCAGAGTCGTATGCTCCTTGAATTGACCCTTGGCAATGCATTGGAATCACTTTCGTCAGCAATGCCCTCCCTCCAATTTCGTACAGTGCAAAGAATGGAGTTCCTGTTGCAACACTTACACAAAATATTGGCACCGACACCTTAAGTTCTCCTCTCGTGTACTGATAAAATAGAAATATCGCTGATGACACAGTCATACACGAAAGCCCACCTGTAATTAAAATGGAATCAGATACTTTGGTTCCAATCACTCCAAACACGGCGTATACTACAACATTTTCGGCTGACGTTACAACATACACCAGACTTGTATAAACAACTGCCCATCCAAAATCTCTCTGTGTAAACAAGGGAATGGCAGTCTCTCCACTGTACAAGTATATATATGCAAACGTATTAGATGCAAAAAGTACTAACAACTCGGGGGAAAGTATTTCATTAAGAACTTCTTTAAATTGAGGAAAATATTGCTTCTCCTGGCCATTTTGGCCTGACCCAGGAGCATCATCTTTGACTCGTGTAAATATCTCATCGTCATATTTTTGTGCAGCTATTTCTGCTTGAGAAGATTCCTCGTTATTTTCTACGACGTTTTCACATAGTTCTTGGCTCTCAAAATTCTCACTCTCAACATCAACGAAATTCCTAGCTAGGTCATTAACCAAACACCATGATATTGGCAGCATAACTAGCCATAGTAATGCGCTTATCAATCCTGGTAAATTGCGATAATCAATATGCCAATGAGATATGTTCAGCTCGATATGCTGAAAGAGAGCTGCAAAAGGAGGTCCAAGAGTAATACCACAAACGTAGCTTATCAGCACTCTAGCAAATACAGTTGATCTGTTCTTTTCCTGAGTGATCCAAGCAATCTCACTATTTGTGGCAGTACTAAATGCCATTCCAATTCCAGAAAGGACTCTTCCCATCAGCAAGAGCCAAATGGAAAATGGCAAGGCGTAGAGAACGCTTCCGATGACATCAATGATGTTCACAGCGACAATAATACACCTAAGTCTTTTGTTATTGTCGTACACTCGACCAAGGACGGGCGAAGCAAAAGTTGCAGCAATCTTGTCGGCGGATATTAAAAATCCATAGAACCCTGTTGGTGCGTGAAATATTTGTAAATATGCCCATGCAGATGGTACTTGAACCCCGTACTGTAACCCCATGATCAGCCCACGTAAAACACATGTCAAGAGGAAATATTTTCTCCGTGTAGTAAAATCAGGATTGTATTGCTCCAGGTATTTGACTCGAGTTTGATATTTGCTATGATTTTTGGTTGACATAATCTTTAGCGATGTCTAGAATAAGAACGTGTTATGTCCTTACTCAGTTGTAGAATGCTATGAGCTGAAGTTAATATGATCCATATGGGTATAGTACCCGATTTTGAGCTCTCCTCGCTTTCATACAGGGGAAAGTTAGAATGTTCGGCGTGCAGAGGTGCTCATCCTAGTCATTTAATAAACAATTGAGCAAATTTGTGTTGAAACAAAACCGATAAATCTCATTTGGTAAGCCCCATTCTACGTCAATTTTTACTTGCATTGAAGTTCTCTCATGCAAAACAGGGTTGTCTCTGAACAATGAAAGCATTGAAGAAAGCAAACTGCTTTAAGAAGGAAAATTGTGGAAAGTCTTCCTCTATTTATTTTAAACCGACAAATGATCTCTGGGTTTCGTAAAAGTCGCGAACGGCGTGCAATCCTAACCATAGACGTATAAAGGGCCCCTAATATGTCGATGTCCCTAACAAATGCTCAGTTTTATGAGGCCATATGAAGACAATAAACATCCCATATTTTTTGCCATAATGGTAAAACATCGTCTTTGCACAACTACTACGACCATGAGTTCGATTCCCGATGTTCCCACGATTTTTCACCTTTGAGATTTCATAACACCGATGTCTACGCTCATTCACTACATGATTGACTTGCGAATGTAGTTTAGGGAGCAAAACCTGCTAAATAGGTCACTTTTCACAATTGACTTTATGAAAGATTGTTGAAATCACACAAAACTTGACGTATAGCTCCAGGACCCGCATTTTGTTCATGAAAGACTGTTCATCACAAAATGTGATACAAAGGCCAAGGACTCACGATTCTGCTCATGAAAGATTGTTGACCATAGAATTTGACGTATGGGTCCAGGACTCGCAATTTGTTCATGAAAGAATCTTCATCATAAAATCTGACACAAAGATTAAGGACTCACCATTCTGCTCATGAAAGATTGTTGACCACAAAATTACACGTGTAGGACCAGGACTCGCCATTTTTTTCATGAAAGATTGTTCACCGCCCAATTTGATTTAAAGATCCAGGACTCTCTAAGCGTTTGTGGGCGCTGTAAATAGCTTGCCGTATTTGCAGCACAGATCTGATGCATAAAACTGCAACTCCTCAATCCAATACAATCCCGAGTTTTATAGTGATGTATTAAATATTGCACAACGGATCCCTCTAAATTTTCCCAAGATATCAGTGATTTTCATGTTCCTGATTTTACTACTAAAGGTGCCGCAGCGTGCTCCAAAAAGTGGGGGAGGGGGGAACTTAACTGCAAACACCATCGCTTGCATTTATCTATATTTTTAATCAGAGTTTTAAAACTTTGAAACCTGATGTCTCGGTGTTGGAAAAAGGGCATCACTATCGATAATGGCCATTGACGTTCTTAATAATAGGGCAACAAGAAAATCGAGTATTTATCCGAAAATTCAAACATTTCAAAACCGTGACGTCAGAATTTCCATCCACATTATGATTTTCGTTATTACTATCATTACTCTTTCTTAATGGTTTCAACTTTTGTATAAATGTATTCTTAATTTTAGTCTTCTTAGTGAACATAAAAACCAGACCAGACATATTAACATTACTACTAGTAATATTGAGGTAGTTAGCAATACGTGGTCATAACCAAAGGCACCGACCGAAGGACCTAATATTCCACTAATATTTCCAATCGAATCGTAAGCCCCTTGAATGATACCTTGGGCATGCATTGGAATGATTTTTGACAGCAAAGATCTCCCTCCAGTCTCATAAAGCGGCATAAATGGTGCCACTAGTGCAACACTGACACAGAATATAGGCACCGAATATCTCAATATCTCCCTTGTATAATGGTACGACAGGAACACAGTGGATGACGAGATCGCGAATAATAGTCCACATATGATCAAACATGAATCAGAAACTTTGCTGCCAATTATTCCAACCGCACTGTACACAAGTATACACTCTGCTGCTATGGCAACGTATGTCGCACTGGTGTAAATAACTTTCCATCCAAAATCTTCTTGGGTAAATAATGGAATACTAGTTTCCCCACTAAAATGGTAGATGAAAGCAAAAGCATTAGTGATGAAAAGAACCAGCAACTCCGGGGAGGTAATTTCTTTTACGACTAGTTTTATTGGAGATGCTTCTTCATCATTTCGGTCTACGTTATTCACTTTTTCATTGTCTTTTGCCACATATTTCTGGGACATTTCATAGTAAGAGCTAGCGTCACATTCTCCCTCGGTTAACGATTCTTCTTGTTGAGAGGCGAGAACTTCTGTTTCCGACGAGTTTCCTTCAACATCAATGTAATGTTTGGCTAAGTCAGTGACCAGATACATTGATACTGGCAGCATCATAAGCCACAAAAAGGCACTGATTAACCCTGGAAAATTACGGTAATCAACATGCCAGTGACCGACCTGCAGATCAACATGCTGGAAAACAGCTGCCAAAGGAGGCCCGAGTGCAATACCGCATAAAGTTCCTATAAGTACTCTGGCATATACAGCTGATCTTTGGCTGTCTTGAGTTATCCAAGCGATCTCACTATTTGTGGCACTTGCAAATCCATATCCGATACCAGAAAGAATTCTTCCGGTAAACAACAACCAAATAGAAAATGGTAAGGCATAGATAAGACTTCCTACAATGTCGATGATATTTACAGCGACAATAATGCGCCTCAATCTTTTGGTTTTATCATATACACGACCAAGGAGAAGTGAAGCACAAGTTCCCGAGATTTTGGAAGACGCTAAGAGTAAACCATAACACCATGTTGGACAGTTGAATATTTTTAAATATGCCCAAGCAGATGGTATTAAGACACCGTATTGTAGACCCATTATGAATCCTCGCAAAACACATGTAAAGAAGAAGAATCGTCTTTGTCGAACGAAATTTAGATCGTATTGTTCTAGATGCCTCACTCGAGTTTGATACCTAGCTTGGCCGTTGGATGACATCACTGCTTGTTGATACCTTGAAATCCACTCCTGATAACCTTTCTTTTACTACGACTTTAATGAACTCAAACTTTCACTATCCATAACTATAGAACTTCCATACGCAACCATTCATCCTTTGATGGAAATATTGTTTATAAGAATCGCCCAATGCTGCGGTATTTGGATCAAGTTCAAGAATGAAATCGTTCTTGTTTGTCACCCAAGCAGTTCATCGGGAGGCAATTCAGTTTTTGTTGTTCAGTTTGATACCTAGCTTGGCCGTTGGATGACATCACTGCTTGTTGATACCTTGAAATCCACTCCTGATAACATTTCTTTTACTACGACTTTAATGAGCTCAAACTTTCACTATCCATAACTATAGAACTTCCACAAGCAACCATTCATCCTTTGATGGAAATACTGTTCACAAGAATCGCCCAATGCTGCAGTATTTGGATCAAGGTCAAGAATAAAATTGTTCTTGTTTGTCACCCAAGCATTTCATCCGGAGGGAATTCAGTTTTTGTTGTCTAGCAACATTGACACTGATGAGATGCCGAAAAGGCCTTTAGTTTAAATGAAGGCAGGTAGTTGTCTTCTCTCACAAAGACTGCTTTGTTAAGTCAGGGCCATGGGAATATCTCTAATTGTTTTTGTTTATGGTCAAGACTGACGTTTGGTTATTAGAGAGAACATATCAAGAATAGGTGAATTGAAAATTAAATATTATTGATTAAGGTATCTGAAACATATGACTGCTGTCATTTCTTTAGTTTGAGGTAGCAAAAGTTTGGTTTAACCCATGGGCGCAGATCGCTGTAAGAAGTGTGTGCGTGTGTGTGGAGCGGGAAAGGATTAATCGTGGACAATTTGATATTTCTTGGCCCAAAAGTGGGGGGATAAAGTATCTGTTATCCTCCCATCCTGTAAAGTAAGGGGGACGCGTCCCCCAACCCCCCAGAATCTACGCCCATGGTTTCAGCTAATTCTACGCAATGGCGTAGAAAGTGACGCTATCTTGATTCGGCTATAATTCACCAGGGAATCACCAGTCCAGCTCTCGGTATTCACGTCCAGGGAATCACCGGAAACCAATATAAATTTGATCTCCTGGAAAACTGTATTATTTAAGAGATTTAAACTTGGTCTTGACCTGGTTATCTTTCAATGAACAGTTTAGCGGAGCTGCGATGAGAAAACGACGTTTCTTGCCCAAGTTGTAAACAAGAAAGCACGTTGTGTTATTGGAGACTGAAGAAATCCGTTAAACATCAAAAACGATCTGCAGCTTATAAACAAGTTTCACGTTAATACACGAGCAACTCTTGACACAGTACATTTAGTGGAAGGGGAAATTTCAAGGTCACCTAGCGGGACGGCAGCCTGTCGACCCTGTAATTCAGGTGTGTACCTTTCTACACGGCCGTCCTACCTCACTAGCATTTTAGCTTAGTATAGGACATAGCCCTATGCTTAACCTGGCTCAAGCTACCGTAAGTCGCTGTATTTGCGACTTTCCCGAGATGCAATTACACAGCAGGAGTGGTGAAACATAGAAACAACCAGTTTATGTCCGACACAAGCTTGCAAATGCGCTGGGTGCTATTGATTCCACACAAACTTGGATTATGCCCGCTGCAAAGCACAAAGCTGCATATGTAAATCGCAAAGGTTGACTCACCGATAAATGTACAGGCTATGACTTATTTCTAAGGGAGATTTTGTAATGTTTATGCTAATTGCACGGGGTCATGGCATTACAGAGTTAATAAGTTTTCGCAACTAGTAGGCGACGACAAGATGAAAAAAGGAAGGAAGAATGGGCCTAGTGGTAACACGCATGCTGTAACTTGGTCATTCCCAACTTACTCGTCGTCATCTGCTAGTCGGCTACGGAATTTCCTGATTTTCGCGCCAACTGGTCAACGTTACAAAGATCTTGAACTTTCTCGTCAGTTATGGTTTAGGAAAGTGGAGTATCAATTTTACACACAAAACTGAACAGAGGTTAAGTGAATTCACTGACGTTTATCCCAATTTTTTCAAGGGATAGACTAGTTTGCTTTGTTCAACTTTACTGCGAGCTTGCAGTTCGAGGTATATAGCAAATGTGTTATAACAGCACTCCGTTATAAATACTGCATCGTACAAATGCATGAAGTAGTGAATCCATTTTGTACTTACAAGCTTTTTTCGTCTGACACTCCAAAACGTCTTTTCTCCGAATACTTTTCTGTGTTTTTTCGACATCAGTAACTTGTTTACAAATGTTCTCTTAAACGAGACAATTAAGATATGTGCCGACGCATTTTAGTAGGGTGAGCTCATGGGGCCACCATTCTCTCAAGAGGGGTTCATTGCATTAAGGGAGGTGGCGACGCATGGTGTCGATTTCAGCTTCAATAATGAGATGTACCGACGAAGAATTAGGGTAAGTTTGGGCTGTCCCTTGGGTCCAGCGTTGGCTAATATATTTGTTGGCTTCATCTATGAACTTCATCTTTTCCAATCCTCCCCAAAACCTGTTGGGTTTTTTATATGTAGACGATACATTTGCAGTATTTAACAGTAGTCAGAGTGTGACGACTTTCTAACAAAACTCAACAAGTTAAACCAGGCGTTAAATTTCACCTTCGAAAAGGAGGTAAACAACTCCCTTGCTTTTCTTGACGTTTTGGTAGAGCAGGATGTGTGATAGTGACTAAGCAATATTTCAGAGATTTATCTAGAACGCACAATATTGATTTGTAAGCAAATTTATAGGAATGATATGATGTAATCATATGCAATATGAGCTGTATAAATATCCATGTATCTAGGGGATTGGCAGTTTATGAATAGATGGAATTAAGATAACAACTTACTGTCATTATTCCACCCGGTACCTTCGTCTCGTGACTCTGGAATTTGTTGCGCTTTAATTTAAACGTTGTCCAGTACACCAAACAGGATGGCATTAAATTGTGACCAGTGTGTACAGAAAACCTACATCTTCTGATTATTACATTCCTTGGGCATCTTCCTGCCCGAAAACACGCAAGACGAATCTCATCAAAACCTACCTTGGTTCACCTTGCACTCATGATTTGTTCAAAGGAAAAATTACAGGCAGAAGTGGATTCATTAAGGCAGACTTTCCTATTTGAAGGCTATCCAAGAGATGTCTTCGATTTTACCATCAAGGCTAAATTATTGCAGCTTTCGAGTGAAAAACCTGTTCGGCTTAAGAAATGCCCTGTGTTTTTAAAATAACCATGGCTTGGTAACGTTTTGCTTCGATTCGGAAACCAAATCAAAAAGGCCATAGAACGTTGTTTTGGTGTTGTGACACCACGCGTAGTTTATGACAGTAAGAAAGCGCTCCCAACTAACCACTAAGACCTGTGCCTTCCACAAAAAAGAGAATTGTAGTTTACCCATTTTCTTGCCAGTGTGAGGCTGGCTATGTCGGCCGCACGACATTGAGGTTAGTTGAAAAAGTTAAGCAGCATGCTCCATCTTGTATTCTCCAAGCATCAGCTCCTACAAGGAAACAACCACCTCGGGTTTTAAAATCTAAAAACACCATTAAGCAATGTGACTCTGTCATAGGGCAGCACTTGCTTGAAAACCCAGATCTCCTTTTCACTTGGCCGTTCTAGAATCCGTTCACATCAAAGCAAGAAAACCGTTGCTTTGTAGACAAAAAGAAATGGTCTTCTCATTGGGCCTTTTCGGTTAACCATTCTGCTTCACTGAAACTGGTTGGTCAAAGCAACACCAATCTGGCAGTCAGAGTTCTGATTGGCTACTTTGTAAAACTCAAAAACTTGTGTAAATCATGTCGTTGATTCCCTTTTCAGTTTGTTTTCTGACGACTTGTACTCTTAGGAGTGTTAGACGAAAAAAGCATTTAAGTACAAAATGAGTTCGCTATTTCGTGCAGTTTTATTATTCTGTGCCATCAACAAACTTTTAAAATACTGCATCGTAAGCAAAAGAGATCAATCTTTGAAATTTTTAATAGACACTCTGTGAATGTAAAACTATTAAGAAACTTTTTAAAGTTTGTTTCTTGGAAAAATCGTGATAAATCGCGGCTGAAAGACGCAATTATGAAAAAAATGCTTCGTTGTCAAGACTGCTTTGCGAGAGCTCCATAATTATGACGACGGTTCGTCAACTGGGGTCCAGTCTTCTTTTCTAATCTCGTCGTCTATTGGCTCGTTATGCTTTGCGGAAGCTCCCTTTTATTCTGCGACAACAACAACTATTTGATCGATTCGAAGAGGGGCAGTTCGATGGAATGCTACTTGGAGACACGAGTCATCCTTGCAAGAATGGATTGTTGACCCCTTACATCAACTTCTTATTATTATTTGAAACATTATTGAAGAAACACGAACTGAACAGCGACCGTATACTAAGAAAATTAACAGAAGTGGCCTTACGCTCATCATATTATCTATTTTGTAGAAGAAATAAGCATTGGACTGACCCAGCGATTTTGGATTATTTTTAGAAATGTAGGCGTTCTTTCTTTAAGTTCTTAATTCTTATTACTTTTTTTTCTTCTCCTTTTTCTGTAGTGGAAGTTGTTATTTCATTGTAAATCCACTCAGGCCGGGCGACAACAGTGAGAATGTTATCAGTAGAATAAACTAATAAATGCCATTGAATTTTAAAAAAAATTATTATTATTATTATTGTTAGTAGTAGTAGTAGTAGTAGTAGTAGTAGTAGTAGTAATAGTAGTAGGAGTAGGAGTAGGAGTAGTAGTAGTAGTAGTAGTAGTAGTAGTAGTAGTAGTAGTAATCGTAGTAGTAATAGTAGTAGTAGTAGTAGTAGTAGTAGTAGTAGTAGTAGTAGTAATCGTAGTAGTAGTAGTAGTAGTAGTAGTAGTAGTAGTAGTAGTAGTAGTAGTAGTAAAATTAATAGTAGTAGTAGTAGCAGTAGTAGTAGCAGTAGTAGTAGAAGCAGTAGTAGTAATAGTAATAGTAGTAGTAATAGTATCAGTAGTAGTAATAGTAGTAGAAAAAGAATCTGAAAACATAGTAGATGTGAAGAAAACAAGGGTAGAACTCCGTTATAAATCGACCGGAGGTCCCTATTTCTTGAGGACAATATGAAGCAGGTGAATGATTTTATCGAACCACGTATTTATAACGAGGCTCTTGAGAAAGCAGTGATTGTGCCGATCATGTGGTAGTTGAGACTGGTCGTGTAAAGGGAACAGTTTGGCCTAGTACGGGACACAGATGTGAATGTTAGAGTTGTTGTAAAGTATACCCCATCACCATGGCACAACTTGGAATCGAAGGTCTTGTAAGTACACAATAGAATATTTTTCTGTTTTTCCTGTCTTTATTGTGTCTTTATTATGTGATGTCGGATGTGCTGTCGACAGAATCCGATGTCAAGCTCTATCAAAACTACAATTTGAATCTGGTAGCGCGTGAAATAAAGACAACATGATTTACTGCGCTCCTTCAACGAAGGCTTAATTTAGTTTATGTATTAGGATGCTGGCTCTGTGAGTATAGGCTGTGTTGTATGTATGTGTACCGGTATATAGAAGAATTCCCAGTTCGTAAACTGCAAGTATGTGATGATGACATACTCAAATTCTACAAAGTAAAGACGAGAATAGATGATGTGTAACATGCCATTAAAATACTGTGGAAGCCCCTAATGACAAAGGTTTGCACACTTGTACTGTATGAACTACTCATAAAGAGAAAAGTATAAAAAGCTACGAATTACGTAGCATTTCCCCCTATGCATCCTACACATTGCATACTAATTGAAGAGACCTGTCGGCATATATGTGAATACGTAAAAATAAGAAGCCATTGTTCATTTGTTTCAAAGCTAAGGCTATGAGGGACCCCGATTCAGAGCATTTAATTCCATAACTTTAGACTGCTTTTGTTGATCCGCTTTGTTCACCAGTATAACATCATAGCCCTGCAGGCCCGATAACATGTAGATCCCAATATCAAGCTACTAAATCCCTTTACAACTGTATTCATACGTAAGAGGGAGCCCTCTAAGATCGTGAAAAATCAGCTTTGACAATGCACAAAATCACCACCAACACCTCCAAAAATCTCACCAAAAAGATCAGAAACAGCAGGATTGGCCTCCAAACTTGAAGTGACCACTCTCATTGAAGGCACAGTAAATATCACAGAATGCATTAAGAAAGTGCAGGAATTTCTAAGTACCTGCTGCAGGAAGGTATTCAAGCAGTGGTGAAGCCAGCATAACATGAGTGGTCATGCGAAAGGCCCTACCAAAAAGGGCGTGGTCCTAACAACAAATGTGGGTGTGGCCCTGTCATAATATGCTAACTATCTAACTTTTCATTCTATAGCAGAGGACAAGTGAGTAAAG
>JAAAKL020016685.1:0-10924 GCA_010016065.2 Carybdea cf. marsupialis auct. non (Linnaeus, 1758) | reverse complement strand
TCAAAGTGTCTCCAGTAACTGACACACTTACCGTAGCAGCAGTGTTTGTGGATCATGGCTCTGAAACTTTGAAGCTTGAAGAATATTTCAACACACAAGAAAATAACACGACTGACGCTGCACACGATTGCTCTGTTTTGAAGTCGATTCTTGCTCGGTGTTTCCGATCTCGAGTGATGTAAAGTCTATTTTTAGAAACAAAGGCTTAAATGGGTTTGTGCTATTCTACTAGTATTAGTAAAACTGCGTACGAGTTTTCTGCTTGACCCATGAATGGAGAGTCTTACAAACAGTTCAATATTTGCTTCCCCAAATAATGATAAATGATAAATTATTTAAGGTATCAAATCCACAAATTACAACGAGTGATCCTCGCCGTGCCCAGCTGACGTACACAAAAATTCAGTGGTGACAGAATAAATCCCAGGACTGTTTAATAAATGTCTCAGGATAAAAAAGTGTGCTTTGGTCCGGAACAAAATAAAAATATACAATAAGTTTATATTTTTGATTGTGCAACAGCGTTGATATCCTGACAATCTATCTATATCGGCTGTGGGGCTATTCATCGTTGAGTCAATAAAGAAGAGCATATGAAATCAATACCTCAATGTATGCTGGGTCGAACCTGTCCTTATTTAGAGGTGGTAGATGCCAATCACGTGGTGGTCTATTTAAATTTTCTGTTACGAACCATTGTAGTCGTGGCCATCCTGAGAGATGGAGAAGAGAAAAAACCCCAATTATCATGTGATATATTGATGAACAGTTACAACCCTGTCTATGATCACCGAAGTTGTTTGGCAAAGGAAAAAACTTTAAAATTCAGATAATTATCAGTGACAGTCCTCACTTACCAGGTTTTCAACCCTCAAAGCACACCAATCGGTCATTCGCAACCAGGTTTTCAACCTTCCAGGCACACCACGCGGTCATTCGCAACCAGGTTTTCAACCCTCAAGGCACACCAATCGGTCATTCGCAACCAGGTTTTCAACCTTCCAGGCACACCAATCGGTCATTCGCAACCAGGTTTTCAACCTTCCAGACACACCAATCGGTCATTTGCAACCAGGTTTTCAACCTTCCAGGCTCACCACTCGGTCATTCGCAACCAGGTTTTCAACCTTCCAGGCACACCACTCGGTCATTCGCACCAGGTTTTCAACCTTCCAGGCTCACCACTCGGTCATTCGCAACCAGGTTTTCAACCTTCCAGGCACACCACTCGATCATTCGCAACCAGGTTTTCAACCTTCCAGGCTCACCACTCGGTCATTCGCAACCAGGTTTTCAAACTTCCAGACACACCAATCGATCATTCGCAACCAGGTTTTCAGGCACACCACTCGATCATTCTCAACCAGGTTTTCAACCTTCCAGGCACACCACTCGATCATTCTCAACCAGGTTTTCAACCTTCCAGGCTAACCACTCGGTCATTCGCAACCAGGTTTTCAACCTTCCAGGCACACCACTCGATCATTCGCAACCATGTTTTCAACCTTCCGGGCACACCACTCGGTCATTCGCAAGCTAGCTACTCACTACTAGGTAACTTAGCACTCGGTAATTCAACAGTGCATCATCATTTACCACTTATCACTTACTACTCAATCATTCATTACCCAGACACCCACAAATCAATGATTCGCCACTCAGTCAGTAATCCTCCCCCAGTTAGTCACGAACAAGCTACCAAAACTATACAAGTAAATCATGAAATGATACAGCATCGAGTGAAAACATTGCCATGCGATGGCTAGGCATCTCACGATCATTGGCAAGATGATGAACGTGATGGTAGCCAACGATTATGTGCCAAATATCCCGAGTAACATTCGAGGTTAACGTTACCCTTACTAGAAATAGGTTTACATTTCCCTTATGACAAATAACTGAGGTGGTATGTCTACCTGCTAGGCTTACAAAAATATAACAGAAGGCAGTGGGAAAGATCCAACTATTTTTAAAATCGCAAAACAAAAGAATGGGAATATAATTCATGATGAATAATTAAAGAGGTTTCAAGAGAGAAAATCAATTAGTGCCAAATGAGCCACATTATGCGATAAATGCGGGGCAGGATGGAATCAGGTGTATGAGGAATTAATATCCTACATCATTGGTCCGCAAACCCTCCATTGCAAAGAGTATTACTTGAGTATCAAATAAAGTTTGAGAATCCTATAAAATGTGTATGAGTACGTTATATTGATGCAGAGGAGTTCGATTCGTCACTTCGTCGATAGGAATGGCAAATCTACTCCTTGTGTTGTTTCCATGATAAAAGTTGAGGTCCGAAACAGCAGCAATTATCATTAAGCCGATCCAATCCTTAACAGGTTACGGGCCCTTAAACTCATAAATATAATGATATGTCCGCAATATATGATGTAATGTAGGGGGCATGCAGTAAACATAAAATTTGATAAATACGTCTGATTTCAGTGCTGATGGTCAAATGAGTTATTGTCCCAATCAAAACAATAATAAGGAAACCCTGTCCTTCCATGTGCTTGCTTCAGCCTACGGTAGTTTTAAGCCTGTGAGCGTTGACTTGCGTCATGCGGTTGTATTATCATCACGTACCTTTAAATTGAACTGGGTGTCCAACGTCATCTCTCGGTAGATTTTTCGCACAGCTCTCAGATGTCAAGGCCCAAGATATGGCGCAACTTCCTAATAAGAAACCGATTTGCTGTAAACCAGCGTCCTGGATGGAAAAGAGGGAGTGAATATGAGTGACAATAGGACGGTAAGGGAATGAAGAATCAAAGACTAGTCCTGCAAAACTTTAATTCAAGATGCTCTCCATGGCCTTAATAATAAGTCTTTCGAGGAATTAAAATTCGTCCCCTGTGATGGAGGGCAAGCATCTCTCATTATTACATTTGCACCTTTGCTAGAATATTTGACAGTAAAAAGTTACTACCATCTACTTATCGATTCAACCATAGGTGTCATTACCCGCACCGATGTGGCAAGACTACCGTTTGTTACCAGATGCGACACAAAAGTTACAGCGGATGAGCGTGAGTGACCACTTAGACCTTGCAACCGCCCTGTTACTTATAGTAGATATGTTTGAGTAAAATCTTTGTACAATTGGTCAAGTGTCAACATAAGCAAACACAGGTGTTCAAACCGACCAGTCAAGCCTCACCGAACATCACGCATTTTATGTTGGTTGAAAAGGTTATTCAGTGCATGCAACTAGCCATGCGACATGAAAATTCGGTAAAGCAAGGACATATTTTGAACAAATTTCCTATTGGGTAAGAGTGAACAACGTTGCCGCAATCAAAACAAAGAAAATAAGGTCTAAGTAAAAATGTTGGAGGTAACAGGAAGATGTAGTTCGCTTGATAACGTGTTTGATAAGGTGCTTGATAAGGTGCTTGACACAGTGCTTGATACAGTGCTTGATATGGTGCTTGATAAGTGCTCGATGAGGTGCTTGATAAGGTGCTTGACACAGTGTTTGATACAGTGCATGATAAGTGCTCTATGAGGTGCTTGATAAGGTCCATGATACAGTGCTTGATAAGGTGCTTGATAAGGTGCTGCTCCAACGTAGAGGATTAAAATGGTTCGGGAATGTTGAGAAGATGGGCGGAAAAGAAGCTAAATGAGTCTGAATACACTGATAGTTACTGGTCACCTACTACCAAGTTGGCATAAGAAAACATGAAAGAAGAACATGGCAGACATGTTCGCTTGAATAGCGTTAGCGTTAGCTAGATATGAATGGATGTCGATCATCGGAAGTCAGGGCCGTAGCTAGCCCCCACCTCACAAAAATTTTCATGATCCTTTATTAAAAGAAGTTAAGTTTTACTAAATTTCGGTGAAAATGGAACAAATCACGCAAGACACTTGCCACATGAAAGGGTGTCCATTTCTGGTATTATTTGTTTTCTAGACCTCTCCGGTTAGCAGCAGGGAGGTCTGACATGTAAGTCTCCAAAACGGTCTTTTTCAAACTCAATAATATTTTGGAACTGGGGGTTCGGGAAACGTTCATATTTCATAGACCAGAATTGTAGCTACGTCCCTGTGCCGTCTTATCTACAGCATGTAACAATATCAACACGTCCTGGGTCCGATGGGCACAATAAAAGAAATTTTGGAGTCATACCTCTTTTGTCATCGGTGGGTCAATTGCTACAGGTATTATTCCAACCATTAAACAACCATAAAATGCCGACATAAATCCTACCGGATCGTCGGAACTGTAGATCAGCGCAACCTAGACAGAGAACAAAGAGGTAGAACATTATTTGAACGTGTTCATATGAACGTTGGGCACTATGTCTTCAACAATAGCACATCATAAATATACTAAATGAATCCTAAAGATAGTAGTAATAAAATGTAAAGATTGCCATAGGTGAGGAAGGGAAGGGTGTTTAAATGTTTCATGGATAACTACGTTATCTTGCCAAAATCAGGAAACACGTCTGGTTCCTATCCTAGACTGTTCAGAACTATTCCCAGTTAACTGATAATCACTACGGTGGAGATCCAAATAAGGGATAATAGCTGATGAAGTTTAGGTCAAAAGTAATTTCAGTGATCACGAAAACCCCCTTTCTCTTAAATGCCTCATAACCATGGTAATCTCAATTAGCAGGGCTATCCACCATAGCGCTGGCTCTGAAGCTGCGGATCTATGTAGAAATTGGTACTGTTGATTATAAGATCTCTCTAATTTCACATTATAGAGTCAGAATGCCATTGTTGAAATGGTTAAACAGACAAAACTATTATTACATACTATTTTTGGTTACCTGATCCTTATTAAATGTAGTTGGGACACATTTTCAAGGGAAGTTAAGGATATGTAGCACTGAGAATTGCTTAATACTTCTTGGTATTGGGGCAATTCTGCAACACATTTCCATTTCATCTCAAAAATCCCTGATTCATATTGAAAAAAGTCATGAGCTCAAACTGGTGTTTGTTTGTCATCAACGGTTAATTGATCATGTTTATGTATCATACGCATGCGTAAAACACCACAGGGTTCAAATTTGAAGAAATGATTTGGAATCAGTAGGCCCCTAGCTTCTGTGCCACCTCTACGGCGAATAGGCCTGCTAATTACGATTACCATGGTTATGAGGCATTTGAGAGAAAGGTGGTTTTCGTGATCACTGACATTATGATCATACCCCAACTGATACATTTCAGAGATCTTCGAAACACCCAGGCCAATTGGAACCCAAAGAGACGCATTCGTGACGAAAACCAAAATTATTGAAAAACGTCACGTTATTCACTATGATCTCTAAGCCCCTCTTTCCTCACATTTCAAATACTACAATGTATATAATCACAACCTCAGTCCTGCAACTTTCCGCTTTTATAAGATCCTCAACTCTAAATAATCAGCTTACTGCACATCAGTTCCAGAACGTCAAATCTCTTTCAATATTGTATGTGCTCCTGCACCCACAGCTTTTGAATAATATATCACTTTCTTTATGTAAAGATACGTTTTATTCCTTGCGCAGTCGGACCACTCCTCTCCCCTCTCTTCCATCCATTTGAAATTCTATTATGTGAGACTTATCGATATCATTCAGTAAATAACTGATTATCAGAAATTCCAAATTTAGATAAAAACTGACGTAGAAACATTCGTACCCTGTCTCCTTGCATTAACGAAGATCCTTCCTTGTGAATGCCGACTTTGTGCAAAAGTGCGTATGCGATTTTTGTGCTTCGACTAAGTAGTTTGCCTGTAAATGAAAAGAGACGCGTCATCAATTCACTGTTCAAGGTTGCCATAAGCAAGGCAGTGAGGCAAACAAGCCGCGAGCACATGGGCCCCGGGTTCAGCATTCTATACTTCTCAAACAATGTTTCAAAATTTATTATCAAGTTTCTTTCCAAGTGTCCGTGAAGCTGAATGGTTAACCCAATGTTAAAGGCCCAAGGAGAAGACAAATAGTTATTGTCTACAAAGACATGGTTTTTTGCTCTATTGTGAATGGATTGCAGAACGGCCAAGTGAAAAGCACTGATTGGTCAAAACAACACCAATCTGACAGTCAGAATTCTGATTGGCTACTTTGTAAAACACAGTTGGGTAAATAATTTCGTTGATTCCCTTTTTGGCTATGTCAGACAAAAAAAGGTACTCTTTCTTGTAAGGAAATCCAGATTTGTTCAGATGTCATTACCAGTTTGTTATGGGGCAACTAACAGTTAAGTACTGCAGATGTCATCAACAAGTTTTAAATGTCATTTTTGATAAAGAGTTTCTTTTACAGTCATGTGTAAACCTGATAAGAGTCTGGGAGTCCAGAGTTTGGCATAATCTGACTTAATCATATTCAAATGTACACTACTAACCTTTCGTGTCACTTGAATATTGAGTTTTCTTGCTCCTAAGCAAAAAAAGCCAAAGCAAAACATTTTGAACTGATTTATCAAACTTAATAAGAGCTCATAAAAAGAAAATGACCCTCCCTCTATTTATGTAAATTCTAACTAAGCCAACAATCCAAAATAAGTAAAAAGAATCTTCACTAAACACTTCAAGCAACAATTCAATCCTTTTTTCTTCTTCTTTGCTCAGAACACACAAGGTTGCCTCATCATTGGCAGAGAAATGTAAAAGATGTCCTTACACCAGGATGCTAACAGTCATTCATTTTGTTGGACTTCCTGTTGAAATTGATAGCTCAATGGTGATGCCTTAAGACACCTGCACTTAATGTTTTCTATGATGTGATTATCAAATAACTATTGGACACTAGGAAGACCTCAGAATTACAATTGACTTTCAAAAGACAGATAGAACCTCCCTGATTAAAATTAATTAGCCAATATTTTATCAGACTTCTAACTTGTTGTTTTTTTTAGGCATTAGTACCATAATCTAACTTCTTATTGAAAGATAGCAGTTATTTTATTGTCCACTAGCACACAATAAAGTACAGGGAATAAAAGGTTGAAATAGTGAATGAAGCTGTGCAAGGATTACTGCTATAGATATCAAATTATAGCTTCTTGTACCAAAACCAGTTCATTCCTGTTGTGTATTTAACAAATAATGTAGCCAAACCTATTTGATTAACAGCTACTGTGACAAGCCCACAATTTTACAGGATAACTGACTTTCTCTCCACATACCCAGCCCATAAAATTACAGGATAGCATGATTCTGTTACAAACAACCTTCCAGTAGAAAAATGTTTCCTCTACAAGGTCAAGAATAGTTTTTCATACACCAATGGTGTAATGATTAGATAAACATTGTCAAATTGTGCATGACTGCTGTTGACAATCTGTTTTTGCTGTTGTGTTTAATCATGACTGTTCATCTTCATTTTCCATGTTTGTTATGGTACGCAGCCTAGTAATACCAGTCAGAATTAACTGAGTCTTCATTTCATTACAAATCGGACCTGACCTTTTGATAAGTCTTTCTAAAATGGTGCATCGTTTGTTTACATGGGAGCTGCATAGCCACCGGATTTTTGAATAAACACTCTGATGCAGAAGATATTTGTCTTCTGTGTAACAGTGATTGTGCTGAAACAGATGCTGGGTTAGCAGCAAACAGAAATGTGATGATTGTAACTGAAGATGTCAGCCACCTCCAAAACACTTCGTAGGAAGTGTTGAGTTTTACCTGATGAAATTTGATGATCACCAGAGCAAAACAATCCATGGAGTGGATGGCTTTGTGAAAGTTATTTCTGGACGTGGAAAATTCGCAGGCAACTCTCGGGACGAAAAAAGCTCGCTGGCAAAAATATCCGGTGTGATAAATTTTCGGCCACCTGATTTTACTGAAGTGAAATCACATTGACAGTAAATCACATCGAAATGTTTCGTAACTAATGTAGATGTGACAGATTTTTTAAGTCTCTAAGGTTTAATTTAAGGGTATCTTAAGCCATTGACAGATTACCCCGGTGTCAACTTTGAACTGTCCGCTTCATGGGAGGCTATAGGCATGCATCAAATTTAACGTGAAAAATATCGCCACGTACGCCTATGCACACCAGTATCAGCATAGACTCTTCATCCAAATGGCGTAACTATATATGAATGAAATGTAAGCAACGTATATCGACCAAACAATAAAGCAAAATTTCTTGTAGGATTTACCTATTTCACCACATACTTACAGCATTCACAGCACACTCGCCATGTTGAGTCAGCAACAGCCTCGTTCTCATTTTCCCTTCACAAAAACTGGACGAGGGAGAAGAACTGGTGAAACCCTGAAAGCCGATGCCTGTTTACGTTCTGGTGCTTCAGCCGATGTTCGTTCGTATTTTAATGGTAGTCTCGCAATGACAACAAATACAAGTGAAGAGTATACGAGCACAGGTACAAGAACCTTACAGCAGCCGGATGAAGTGAGTGACTCAGGCCCTGTAAGTTACGTACCTTTTGGAACTATATAGATATGGTATATCGTATAAACGTGAACACTAAATCCCTGTTTATTGTAGTCTAAATGCACAGAGGGGCATTGGGCCAGGCGGGACCGGATGACCTTTGCACTGGCTATTGCGTCATCCAGTCCACCATTTATTGCACTTTGCCCTGACAGGGTACAATACAGCTGGCAATCCCATGTAGATTGCATTCTACAGCCTATCAGCTTTGCTACCCACCCACCCTTGCCCATTTCCTATTAGTATTACTCTATCACAACTTCTTTAATTTGTATAATCAGTTTAGTTTTCATCTTTAGTATCTTTGTAGTAGGGATTTTATATTTTGTTTTAAGTAGTTTTGGTAGTAGTGATATTATGTTTGTTCAAAGATTGTCGATGTCTTGTATATTGTTTTATGTCAGTTTGAAGAGTCGTACCAGTGCGGCCAAACCCTCTTGTGCTTCCTGTGTCTCCCTCTCGTGTGTTTAGGTATATGTACGGTACGTACCGTATACCCGATATCTTTAGTAAGGTGGTCACAAGAATTTTAAAACTCTAATATTCAGAAATGAGACATTTAGAGAGGAAAAGAGTACGCTGTTCAGGTTCTCTTTTATGGTGATTTTGACATTGACTCAATGGAAACAACATCATACAATTAAAAATGTAAAATCTCATGTTCTGTAAAAGATGATTTCATGAAATCTGCATATATGGTAGGGCAGCTCTGATAATTGATTACGTATCTGTTGGCATTCTATATTTATTCTATTGTTACCATGGCAACAGTACATCGTTTAGGCACTAATATGAATAGAAATACTGTTGTAGTGTTATTTTTTGCATCAATTTGTGTACTACGAAGATCAGAGGGCAGATAGACAGGTTCCTCATATCCTAGTCACCTACTTACTTACTTTTTACTTCCTCTGTTTAACGTCTTGTTTTCCCTCCTGGGGTTCGACGGGTTATGAGGCTTCTCCATCTGACTCTGCCCAAGACATCATCCTCTGTGGCTCCAACCTTCCCAATGTCCTCCTCTAATGTCCTCCTCCAACTCTTCTTTGGTCTTCCAGGGGGTCGTCTTCCTTCTACATTTAGCATCATTATCTTTCTAAGTGGCTCTTCCTCCTCATGCCTTACTACATGTCCATACCATCGCAACCTCCTCCTTCTCAATACATCTTCCAGCACTTCAACTCCACATCTCTTGGCCACCTCTTTGCTCCTAACATGGTCACGCCAAGTGACCCCAGCCATGTATTGAAGCATTCTCCTGTCACATCTTGTCATCACTGCCTTCAGCCTGTCTGTCATTGGCCAACCCTCAGAGCCGTAGAGCAGCACAGACCTGATACAAGCTGTTAATCCCTTAATGAACATTCAATGAAGTCACAAGTGAAGGATCCTTGGGGAGGGTCCAGGAATAATAATTCTCTATATTGTTTTCTGACTTACAGTGGCATGGCCTACTTAAAGTATGGGCAGCATTCTCAGCAACAATGGTGAAGAAATAAGGATTTTTCAAATACAGGCTTTCAAAGGAAAAAAATAATAGCCCTTATTTACATCCTCATATTTCTTCCCTGTTCTGTCCATATTTCTTCCCTCTTCTTACGTTAGAAAACGGTTATTTCAGAGCCCTAAACTAAATTGTTCTGGCACTTCGCACCCACTAGGGCCTCCCACTTTTCCAATCTGACCCTTTTGGCCTTCTTTGGCAAATTAGCAGCAAACCTTTCCCTACCTATTTCTTTACATCTGTGAGGGCTGCGGTGCAGCAAGGCGTGACAGGAACGTACAATACAAGTTGCTGTTAGCACTCTGCACCGTTCCAGTATATATTTTATATTGAGAAAAAGGAACACAATATCCAATGGCAATAACCAGGCGACGGTCGGCTGAATTCTATGAATGAATTCCTACAGTAGATCCGGCAATGATGCTGTCTTTGACTGTTTAAGATTACTTCAGTCAATCACAACTGATTAAACCAGACAAAGACTACTGTATGCCATACAAAAATATTTATGGAATGCACAATTACTCAAGAAGGTAGGTGAAAGGATACTGATTTTACATTAAAAAATACAGTGTGATATAAGTGTGGTTACAAATGATGTGGCAAATATCGGCACATTTGTTTACAACTTAAGTCATACACTATGTATATATAGTACTAATGACTGTCATGCACAGTATGAAAACAAATGTAGTATGATCTTGCAATATCTGTGACGATTCAAGTTCAAGAGTAATCATGGGAATAATGTTATTGTGATGATGAAATTATAAGAAATAATAACTGTTTCGACATAGCAATCTGTTCAAGAAGCATAACTCAACCATCTCACACTTCTTTAGTAGAGAAAGCAATGTGAAGCGTTTGCCACTGCAACAAACGCAGGTCATCATGGCAAGTGCATGACAAATAGGGTAGTGTTATAGCATATGTAATACATATTGCCCTTATGAAAAAGTTGATAAAGTGCAACATCAACTTACAGATCGACAAT
>JAAAKL020016684.1:0-10926 GCA_010016065.2 Carybdea cf. marsupialis auct. non (Linnaeus, 1758) | reverse complement strand
TTTCAGAAAGCTTGCGGGAGGTAGCAACAGTAACCAAGCTGGCGGGAAACTAATTTGCATAATGGAACTATGAATGGCCTTGAGAAAATATATACTTTCCGTCATGGAAGATGTATGCTCTACGCAGGCGTTGTGCGGGACAGAAAAGGACGGCAGAAAATTTTCCAGGGTGGAGTTAAAACCGAGATTAAAATAGAGTATGTTACTTACTGCTATGACGATTGCATTCATAAATAGGTGTAGTTAATTTACTTTATATTTACTACCTTAAAAATCAGCAATTTCTCTCAACCTCATGGCCCTGAAAATGGGCATTAACCAAACGTTTTTTCACATAGGGCAGCAAGTAAGTCCTGAATTTCCAAAGTGCTGTGTTCCTTTGCTCCTTATATCTCTGGCATCTAACATCTGTTAATGAGGAGTGGAGGGCTAAATACGAAACTGGAGGGGATTCCTCTTAAGCTTCCACTAGGTGGAAAATCTCGAGGCGTTCGACATTTTCCGTTGCGCCACATGCGCAGTAGTAGTCAGTACATAATATCTAGCGATGTCGCTTCGACATTTTGCAAGCAGAGAATAGTAGAAATTAGTTCTACTTTTCGCTGCTCGCAAAATTTCGCTTCAACACCCCACCAATAGAAATTTAACATCCCTGCCTAGTAAAGATGGCGGTCAAAGCAACGTGGACTAGTTAAGTGCTGAAGACAAGGCAAATGTTGAAAGCCTGGAAAGTAACGGCATATCATAATGTTTATGATGTTAACAGAAAAGAGTTCCAAAAACTAGTCGATTAGTGGTATTTTAAATATTTGGTTTCAGACGGAAGGGTTTGTGAAAGTGAAGGATTTTGTATTAGTAACACGAGTAGGAGTTTATGCTGAGTGATAATCATGCAAGTTAATCATCAAAGAAGTTGCCAACATGATTTGAAGTAAGAAAACCATTTCTCTCTTTGGTCTCTCTGGCATGTTGATATTGTTATTGTATTTATATTAATTCGGCCAAGAGTACAAGCTCAACCCAACGCTTTCCAAATAGCCGAGCTGTGACTTGACAAACATTTGTTAAGTTCTAAATACACAAATGTCTGACACATGAAAGTTAGTTGTAAGTGGAAGCCCACTGAGCATTCGACTGACATCATATCTTTCTTACAATTAGGGGGAACGTATTTTTTGAGGCTGTAGTACTGTGGCTCAACTCATGTTCACTATGTCACTGGACATGACCCCTGTTGTTGTCATGGTAAGTTTTATGTCCTTTAGCAGTTAGAATTTTCCATGTAGACTACACAGGATTCCAGTCTCGTCATTTTGGGTAACTTTACAGGCTATATGACGAATATAACTGTATGTGAATGTCTTCCGAAGCCTATCCGATATTGGATCTCACCTTCAGTCATTTTTTTTATGTTCCTGTTGAAAGTGAGAGTACTGTGTCGCTGCTCCTAGTTGAGATTGAATTACATAACCGCTTCGGAAAATGTCGAGGAGCAAAAAGTAGCCCGTCGCGATGATTCGTGTCTAGTGATAATTGGGCTATATTTTCCCCTGGCATTGGGCCAGGTAGACACTTCTAGGCCAATTGTTTCTTCTTTAGCCTTTTTTTCTTGAATTGAAAAGACTTTTCAGCTTGTAAACAAGAGGATATTTATACCCGTAAGGTTAAATTTCTGGTACCCAGTTACTATAATGCATCCACCATACATGATTGGGCAAATGGCATATGAACAAATCTTATCTGAGAGAGTCACTGAAAAGACCTACTGTCAAAAATTTAGCAAATTTGGATTGATCGAGTTACAGATGGACCCTTGGAAACTTAAAACACTATCTCTGGAAGTGATTGATTGATATTGCAAAACGATGTCAGCTTACGAAATATCCACAAACCCCACCATTATGAAAGTTTACTGATACAGCGCACAAACCTTTTTGAGTTTATTATATATTACTTTATGTGTTAATATCTCTGTATCAATCAAATTTAATCGTTTTGTACATTAAAACTTTTTATATGAAGAAAGCAACAAAGCCCTCCATTCCAAAGAAGTTCTCCGTTGAAGCTCTTTACATGCAGCGCCGTAATTGAGGAAAGGGAGCAGCTCGAGAGCTTTTCTTATGAAGACTAATAGCAACTAAAGGAAAGACATATATTTATTCTCCTACTTGGGGCCTTGAACAAGATCCTGCATATACTTTAATCCTACAACGACAGGCTTATTTTGCCAGGGAAAATTCTTTCTCCCGTAACTTTTATAAGGTAGTGGATAGGAACTTGAGATGTTGTTGTCTTATTAGTATCCAGGTTTGAAAATAAAGTTGAAAATCTATGTAAAAATAAGGATATTTTTATCACGTTCTTGAAGGGCAGTGATATGTAACTTTGATCAATTTTACAAATCAGAATTTAGAGGACATGAGACACTTTATATTTGATGCATTTTATGACAGTTGGCCATAAAATGTTGATTAAATATAATTTGTAGCCTATTTTAAATTTTCTCTGTAAGGACTATAACAGTATAATATGTAAGAAAACATTATACACATTGCTTTGGTTTATTTTGCCCTGATGTCAAAATCCATTGTTCGTTTTGGTTGTCGAAACTTTGAGTTCAATATTGCTGGTAATTATCAAAATCTTAATTTTTCTTACGCTAAGATGTTCCTAACCAATTCAATGAACCAAGTCATGGCTACCGGTCCAATGGAAGATAAACATGGCATATTAGATGCTACATATTAGATATGGAGGTAGCATTGGAAACGTAGCCATAAGATAAGCCTAAGCTTTTGAATGTAAAAGCCTTGTCACGGAGCGAGGAAAGCCGACCACACGTTGAGGCGAATCTGAAGTTCGTGGATTTTAAGTTGCGATTAAATAATGAACAAACAGTTGTGATCCACATTTGGCACACTTTAACAGTCCTCGAAGATAGGAGTGTTTTGATTTAAGAGCCCTACTTCTTTTATTAATTGTTCAGACGCGCAATTTTTTAGTTCCGCTCTGTGATTCTGCCGTGAAGACAGTTCCATGTCGCGCTTGTGTTTATTTCAGTTTTTTCGCAATATAATACTGCAGTTTGTAAGTTCGCATCCTCTGCTTACTCTGCTTAATCATTTAAGACTTTTAACATTTTATCCTTCAAGCAGTAATCTACAAACTCGAGGGTGCCAAACTGGATACCTTAAATAGCCAGTGACGTCTCCCATTGTTTTGTTGAGGTTCATGTGGGGAACGAGAATCCTCGTCGTATATCTTCCTTAAATTACAAACTTCCAGAATATATTCATCATCTCTTTCATAGTCAGTAGTATCATCTGCATATCGGCAGGTCTTACACTTAGTAGGAAATTTGGATATATTCAAACCTAAGATAATGGATTTTGTATGAGCTTCCAATGACAAACTTCTGCAACTATACAATGCAAGAAGGGAGCCGGTGAACAGCCGTGTCTGACTCCTATGCTTAAAGTAAAACTATCTGATATGTAGCCAAAATTCCTTATGCAAACTTGGATATTAGTATAGAAAAGAAGAATCTCATGCAGGAATAGGGAGCTACCGTTTACTATACTAGAACAGAAAGGTTATCAGGGCAAGGCTGAAAGATTTTTGTTGGAAAGTGAATAGTTCGATGCATCTACAAGACCTTTACCAAGAAAAGACCAAAACCGGATATCAAACCGTGGGTAGAGACTATCACTACCTGGAGACTTATTTGGTTTCATACTTCTGGAGGCATTTAGGTTAAGTATCTTAAGACTGTCCCTAAAGAGGTTGAACATTCATCACTAAGGACCATTTTTAGAGTGAAAAGATTCTGAATATCGGTGTCTCTTGCAGTACATGAGTATAGAATTTTTAAACATTAGCTGCTTCAACTAATATCATTTTAGGCAATATTTGTATGTTACGTTTATTAGGAAATTTCCTTTTAAAATTACAGGCTTAATACAAAGGTTGGCCATATTACGTGTGAAATGGTTCACTGGATGGTATTTTGGCCCCTTCTATTTCTTGAAGATCAGTTTAAGTTATGTATTTCTTTAACTGCGATAAACATTCGAGAGTGGCAGGTGTTTTGGTTACGGATCGAATGACAGATTTTATCCTGCTTTTGCTTACGTCGTGGGGATTTTTATTTGGTACTTTGTTTACAATATCGAACACAGAATGGGTTCAAAAAGTTGCTATTTCTTTGTTGATTTTGCATTGAGACATTGCATATTCGATAACCTGGGCAGCTTTGTGTAATTGAAGGGTTCTGAAAATTATGCGACAACGTCATAGTCGGGAAAAGGGAATATTTGGATTTTTGAAGAAAATAACTTGTTTAAGATTGAATTATTAATCTTAAGTCTTAATACAATACAGTGTTCCCGATTTGGGAACAGACCGGACGTTCGTAAACAAACAAAGTCAAGACATTGCCATACGAAGGGGTTATAGCAAAGTAAACTCACCATCTCTTGATTTTCGAGCAGCCTGAAGGTCGTAAATGACTAACGTAAGTTGGCTCAGGACATTTAAAAGCTGAGTTACGTGAACAACATCAGTTTTTGATACTTACGTCTAAAATTTAACAGTCTAGTACGCAGGGAAGCCCTTCTGGCTTTGCAACATTTTGCCACACAATATTATTTTAGTTCCTAAGTTTATTCCAGAATAACTGAAACGTTAGTGCAAGCTTAGAATACATCGCAGTTGAGATGAACTAACCCATCGCCTCAAAATAAGCTGTATCTCAAGGCTAACGTTGTTACTGTACGATTGAGCAAGCCTTGTTCTCCGAAACGAAAAAGGAGACAAAAGTGCACAATCTTACGGAACACAGACACATAACTGAAACCAATATGCGGAAAGACGCCATTAAAGTAGCTCTATAAAAGAACTCTTCGATTTTTGTACTTTAATAGTTGGGTTCCTGATCATCCTGCCTTGAAACATGTTCATTGTGTGTCAAAGTGTGTAGTAAAAACCTACGGCTTCTCGAAGGAGAGCACAGACCACGTTTAGGCTCAAACCTAAAGATGCTTTTGCGTGGGACACATTCTGGGCAAATATATAATTAAAGAGAGAAACGTGGGTTTTACACTAAGTGTTTTGATAGTATTCTTAACAAGAACATTTACGTTCTAAATTAAGGCCGACAGAGCTCGTACTCATAAACTATCATTCAAAGTAAAACCTCCTTTTTACACCGTGACAGGGGTCTCCCTTACCTTTAATAATCTAAGGAAATTCGGCATGGGAATATCAGAATAAAACACTAATCATAAATATGTTCAGCTGCCAACGGCTCCGTTGGAAGGCCGATGAAATTCAGATCCTTGGATGAAATGTGGGATAGTAACTGCAATCGTACAAGGCATTCCGCAAGTATAATCGCCATTAGCCTAATTTGAAAATTCTGTTGGCATGCAACAACACCGTAAGATATCTTGTATCTACTTGATAAATGTTTTATCCACAATAAAGTGTAAAGCGATGAAGTAGCCCCTCTTAGTTCAAACTTCATTGACACGTCATTTTGGTTCATGGTCAACAAGTCGTTGTCAACCCTCGTTCATCGATAATTTAAAGTCCGGGTGAATTGAGTCCTGTATTGTCTCCCTTAGATTTTTCTCCCGTCTTTTGTTAGATTGCTAGGAATATCTAGCGAAAAGGAACTGCTATCGTCTGGCCGCGGTCTGCTCAATTTTTTTGTTGTTTGATGGACACCATGGAGGTGAGCAAATCTTGCGCAAAAATTCTCTCGTTCAGCAAATGTCATTTATTGATTGATGACGTTTGATTGACAAGCTCGAAGGGTGAGTTTTACCATCGCGAGTGAAATGGGGCAATCTTTATGTGTTGGGGTGATGTTTTGAAGTCGAAATTTTCATACAGAAATTGGCAAAACAGTAACTGCTTTCCGATTTTTAAATTTTTGATTTTAGCCTTGTAACTATATCAAGAATAATGTTTTCATTATAGTTAAAATCTCTCCCAAGAATGGCGGGAGAATTTGAATTTATGAAATAACCAGAACAATAAAACATTGTGTAGAATTTGTGCAGGACCTTATATATATTAGTATTGGACTAGAGAACATCCTATAGTGGCAGGAAATACCAGAAATCAATCATCAGTGTTATGAGGGTTTTTAAAATATGAAACAGATGAGAGTTGGCAGTCAGCATCTTCATGAGATGGTTCATGATATTGCGAAAGTTTATATTTGGCTCCCATGATAGATGCTGATTACCTTTCCACAAATCTGGATAACTGACAGAATCTGTTCAGAGAGCCATACGTACAACTGAATCAGACTATTCATGTGGAGCTCCTTTAACAGACATGCATTTTTTCTTTACATCCATACTTTCAAAAGAGCAAATCTGACCCTTTATATTTGGAGTTTTATCTTCTGAAAATGAAGGATTGATGGGGTTATACTAAAGCTCTGCCTAACAACCTCTATCATGTATTGAAGCCATCAAGGCATAGGAGGGTGGGGTTTTTAAAAAGTTGGAGACTCTCAAATTCCTCCATGAATAAAACCATATTGAAAGCAACAGTTAGAATACCCAGATACGGGTAAACTACGTCCAATTTTGAGAGGAAGATACATTAATCATGTCTTGAAGAAAACTCAGTCTCGCCGCAATTGATTTGGTAGCACTATTACATCTGCCTAGACTACTGCACATATCTATGGTTGGTTTAGAATATAGCTCATGATTGCTAGACCATAGAAGAGTAACGATTATTTTATGGATGCATTAACAAAGATTTGAAGGTAACACTAATGCTGTCGACATGTTTACTAAGCTGGAATAGCCAAGACTATCAACAATCATTCTTTGCCTTGGTGAAGTAAATGAGTAACACATACAATGCAAGTCGGCAAGTTACTTGAAATCCCCACTAAAATTGTGAAGGGCAGTGTAGAAATAGTTATTTCATATATTTACATTATTGCAACTGATTACTCATTGATGTGAATATTCACAGGTATTGCAGCATCATTTGTTTTAATACTGTGCAAAACAGCGGTTAGAACAATAGACTATGACGTTTAGTTATAAACTAATGTACGGATACTTGCCTCATCATTGCATCCATGCAATATATCACATTATCTCAAATGTAAAATAAGTGTATTTACTTTGTTGGCTAATCAAACATCCTGTAAATGTTTCAGCATCGCATAAATACAGCAGTCTTCGTCTGGTATAATGAGTCGTGTATTCAGTCACACGCTAAAGCACCCAGTCAGGGACAGCATCGCTACCAGATCTGCTTGTAATTTGATATTCGTTCGTAAAATTTTAGTCGGGTTGTAATTTAGTCATCGTCATCGGAGACTGTGATCACTCTTTCATGCTGTAATTTATCAACACCAGTAAACAAGACACAGACCGTCAACAGCAACTTGCATCATGTATTCCTGCCACGCCTTGCCACCCCGCCGCCCTTGCACCCTGAAAGGATAAAGAGCTGAAAGACTATATCTGTAGACGTTTCTCTAATTTACAAATATTGTCTTTCCAACAAAAGATCAAAGGATTTACTGGTACCAAAGGGAATGCCTAACATAATAGAAAATTGTATCCACTGTGTGGAAACGGGGCCCGCGAGTTGCCCCGACCAGAATTAAATCGTATACCTTTTGTCTTGACAACATGGAAACGATAACTGGAACTCTGTTCATATATCTTCATTAGTCTATAAGTTTTGCTTATCGGATCATCATCTTAAGCCTACACAGTATCATCAGCAGCATTTAGACAAACACGGACACCCTTTGGAAGACCCCCATTTTTCAACTTGTTACAGATGAACTTTTCCTGATTGTGCAGAAAAAAGTCTTGGCCACGAGAAAGTACAGAAGAAGAGAACAGTCGTGCCTGACACCCATTGTCAAGTTGAAAAATCGAGTTTAATAAACATATATAAAAGCTGCCTTAAGTCAGCGTAATAGAGAGTACCCAGTACCTAAAGATGGCCCTGAAGTACAGTTTAGTAAAGACTTAATCTAAGAATGACCTCTCGATACAGTCAAAGGCTCGCTGTTGATCAAGACTGATAATTGCTAAAGGAATATTTTAAGCTGCGTATTCTATGGAACAGTTAATAATCGAGAGATGAGGAACGTTACATGTTTCGTCATTATCGAGAACATCGTATAAGACGGATAAAGTCTGAAAGTTAAAAATTTGAAAGAATTTTTAATCTACATTTAACTATAAAACCGGATACATGTTGATTAAATGCAGTTTAGGTCCTTTCTTAAAGAAAAGGGTGATAAGAACATAACGTATTGAGTCCGGGTCTGTTGACGCTAACCAATTGCACTGTAACTCTTGGATTCAGCTTTTATGGATTCTGGATTTTCAAGTTTAAAGAATTAAGAGGAAGTCTGTTCATATTCAGAGAGGAATTTCTCTTTGGAGAGATATTTTGCTCCTTTCACTTCTTGCGTGTGGGTAGATACGATAATTCCTTTAGGGTGAAATATTGGTTTTAGTATGTCGGGTGCTTTGTTGTGAGATTACAGAATATTGATTTAATTTTTAATGCTTTTTTGATTTTGACCTTTACTTTTTGCTTTGCTTCTGCAAAAACCAATATATAATTGTCTTAACTTTATGTTCGCTATATCAAACAGGGATCTTGTAATCGGCACTTTGTTTTCTTCAGAAAATGATGGTTTTCTTTTTAAAATTCTTCTCTGGGAGAAAGATGCTATTCTGTATTCAGTACTCAGGACTTTGTGTAGAAGCAGACATAGATTCAAATCTGAAACTCCATCAAAGGTACTGATGAGACAGTTTAAAAAACGCCAAAATAGGCAATCATAAGTTAAATATTCATTTAGAAGGATTTATTGTCTAAAATTTATTTCACTTAAAAGCATCATACAAAATTACGTGGATATCCCCTGACGTGGTCTAGTGGTTAAGGAATCGGACCCACATGCCAGAAGCTGTTGTTTCGAATCCCGCCTAGCACGACATAAAGACTATCGGTTCGGGAGAGCAATGGGAGACCATCCTTGTAAATGTCCTCTCTCCCCAGGACATTGCTCACTCTGGCTTGGTGTGGTGTCTATGTAATATACACGTCACTAGTGACAGTCCTCTCCATGTATATAAGCGTTGAATAAAGAAGTGTAGAGGATTTGTACGAAGGGGAGTTGTAATTAAGTCGTTCTATGGATTGATAAAGATATGCAAGAGTTCTCGTATTTAGAACTCAGTGAAAGCAACCAATCTGGTTAGTGAGTACACTACTTCTTTGGCGCATACACTACACTGGGCAATAGGCTACGCTCGAAATCGAGTATGCCACTAAAAATGATGTATAATGTATGATTCTATGATGTATGGAAAAGTATTAGTATTATACCTCATTGTCGGCCCTTTCTAATTGCCGCAAACGCGAAAGAATGGTTTAACTTTCAGCTATTGTTGTGCCTGTGAAAACGTTAAGATGTCATAGATTCATAATATGGTGCATGGGAAATGGTAAGCTAATTATCTTGCTGTTTTCTTTCTAACAGCATTGTGTGGCATATGCTGCACGAGGCAGTGAATAGTTAACAAAAGAAAACGTTGGCCTGCATACTTGTTTGCAGTGTCAACACAATGGCGTTTTATTTGCAAATGAAAAAGTTATTGTCAGAACACGATCAAAATGTAAAACACTGTGGCAGTAGCTTTTTTTCTGTCACCAGTACTCGGTGGCGATACGGAACCAGAGCGGCACCTAAATATACCTCGATGTGTGCCTAATATTATAATAAAATGTCTTATTGACATAAATTTGATATAAGTTTTACTAAGAAGAGAGGATTTCAGAGTATTAAGTTTAAAGAAATACTAGAGAAAAGTTAAAAAGTAATCACTTTTCCCTAGAATCTCTTCATAATATACAGTTTCGATTAGTAGTTTTTCACATTAGTCCTTCTTCATATCCCTCCCAAGCCACCAGCTAGTACAAGAGAATAATACAACCGTTCCACATATAGAATTCTCTCAAATGTTCTTCGATCAGATTTAATGACAAGATAAAGTTGTTGTAATCTCGCCCTAGTCCATATTGTGCATTAGTGTCAATTTAAAATCATGTCAAGGTTATTTAAACTAATAAACTTTACAGGAAGCTGGCTTTTGCTCCCCCGGCAACAGTGATATGGTGGGTTTTTTCTGTGATTTGTAACGACTTTCACACATCTTTGAAACTGTTGGAAAACTGCTAATTTGTTAAAAATTTGGCAGAAGTAAATATCTATTCCATGAATAAGAAAGATAATATTTTGCACGTAAAGAAAGAACTGTGCAAGTATTTATTATCAAGTTTTCTATAGCCCGAAATGATAAATCAAAGAAATTTTTTAGTTAACTTGTGAGTCCGAGTAAATGAGAAGAGTAAACGGATGATTTGATAAATAAATTTAATTTCACGACAGAACCAAATTGACACATTTGTTCACCACTGCAGCATAAGTAGTATCTTTTTGGATACAGGTCTTTTTGCTGAAAGGTATTTGATTGAGGAGATTATAATAGGAAAGAAATGCGGCGGGAAAGTGTGACGTCACGATTTTGAACAAGGTTTGGATTAAGGGGAAAAACTCAATTTTCATGTCACCCTATTAGTGAGAACGTCAATGGCCAAAATTGAGAGTGATGACCTTTTCCAACACAGAGATATCAGGTTTCAAAGTTTTGATTCTCTCTAACAAAATCCTATTGTTTATGCTGGTTCCTAACTTAAGGAACCAAGGAGTATCAATAGAGTTTTAACCATAGGTTTTTGAAAATTCGAACGCCTCTAGTTCAAACACTATATATATTACAGGTCTGCTACTTTGGGAAACAGCCTATTCCACGCTTGCCTTTCGATATCTGAAGTCAGATTGTACTATTTCTA
>JAAAKL020016683.1:0-10926 GCA_010016065.2 Carybdea cf. marsupialis auct. non (Linnaeus, 1758) | reverse complement strand
GCAAAAAGTAATTGAATAACAATAATTAAATCAATCCTAATTGCCGAAATGCGTAATCAATAGTTGGTTACAGTGACGCCCCGGCAGGACCGAAAGTGACGTCTATGTGTCATTTAAAGTACAAGAAACGTCTTTGAAAAGTCAAATAACTTCCATGAAAATGTAGAAGAAAATTTATTTCCCTAAACATTCATGTGTTAGGTATGTTCTAAAGATCTTGATTTAACAGCAATAGACATGTTGGTAAAATTGATATAGGATCTTACCATTGATTCATTTTCTTTATTGGATGCAAAGTTAATAATATGATACAAAATATATGATATCTTCGAGAAATACTGGTTATTTGGAACCAGGTAACTGTATCAAGGAACAAATTTGCTAGATACCCTCTGTTTCTTTGCTCTTGATATACTCAAAACGTATCTGAAATGTTACATTAATGTAGAATGCAAAGACTCATAAATGTAATGGGCGCCCTTCCTGACATACATCGCTGAGATGAGGCCTTATCATCTAATGTAATGATCCAGCACATAAGAGGGAAGACCTCATTGAAGTTTCTTTCAAAGCCTAATCTTTTACATTGCAAGCTTTTACCATCTTTCTAAAGCGCCATGCAGATATTTAATGAGAATGAAAATTATTGATTTTGACGGAGACTAATCAACCGAGCTACAGTAGGTCCGCACTTTGGGCAAAAAGCGTTTACAACTACAAAATTTAAATCAAGGAGTCAAAAAACAACGTACCACAAAGGGAAAGGAGAATACCAAATGCAAAGAGGGATAACAACTGCATTCTGTATTGAATCTTTGAAATGATACTTTCAAATACTTCCTCCTCCACCTCCGTCAAGTTGATCACATGAGTTTCACAACACACATTTATGTAGGTTATATAGCGATATTGTTTATTATCATATAAACATCACTTTTGTACGCTAAGTGACGAATTTTTTTTGTCAAAAAGCTCTTTGTATTACATTTGCCGTACTGTTGATTTATACCATGATTTCTCCTTTGTTTTGTGTGTAACGATTGTGCACCTGGAGTGAATTGAAAAAACATCATCTGTTTGATGTGAGCAAAGTGACACCATTGCAAATCTTTAAAAACTGGGAGTTGCATGATGCATCTTATCTCACAAGAAGATGTTTTGCTTGAAAAGCTTGTCGTGGCCATATGATTCGAACTTTGACAAATTTATTAAATCTATTTAAAAATATAAATTTTGTGTCTGTTTTTGCAATATCGTTTATTTCGTCTTCAGTTTAAGATTTATTTTTGCCACCTCTAATTATCCCAGATATTAGACCTGATGAGCGAGAGGCAGATGGAGGGAGAAAATGCGTTATTTCACTTTCTTTAAGCAGATTCCCCTTCATAATACTTATATGATGGCAATTTAAATGGATGTTAAAATCCAAACTTAAAGTATTTTCTTAGGCAAGATCAATTATGTTCTTGCACGAGCAGATGGATCTGTTGGTTGTCACTGCATATATATTGGCAGAATAATAATAAATGAGAATATTTGACTCGTATGAAACTTACAGTTTACAAAGTTATATCTTGTACATATAATTCAAAATACTATTGATGAGGGTATCAGACCGGTACATCCATCCAGGATACATTTCCAGTCTATAAAAGTTTTCTCTGCCTTAGATTTCTTTCGCTGGATTTCATGTCTTTCACTACTAACAGAAAATAAAAACTCTCTCAAAAGACTCCATAAATTTAGAAATAGGAAGGTTGCTTATACCAAATACCACAAGGTACAACTCTGCTTCTGTCCTTCTGTCCTTCTCTCCTGATGATTCAGTAGATTGAGCGCTATGCAAGCTTTTGGGATTGGCCTCTGTTCATTACAAGAAGCCACTTCTCCAGAATATAATTTGCATGTCCTTGAACTGGAAGCAGGAAAATGAAATAGAATAACCTCTCTTACAGGAATAAGTAGAGACAAATTAATCGAGGTCGAATTATTAAATCCACGTCCGTCTTTATAAATACAAGAAAATCTGTCTTTACAGTAGACCTTTTTATTTGGCAAGCTGTCCTGGGGAACCGTCTTTGAAACTTGTAGATCAGGACAAGTAAGCGAAATTTAAAAAACACTGTAGAGGGAAATAATTGTGCATTTAATGTATGCTGGTATAGTTTATGTAACTTTATCCGCATCAGCATGTGTACATGCAGTTGAAACGTCACTGGTCTCCGGCTCCATATTTCCTATATAAGGAAACCAGGTATTTTCGCTGTAACTGTACCAGTATCAGATAAATAATTCATAGAACATGCATTTTGTATGACCTTAATAATGTTGTGTGTTATGGCAAGGGAATTCATTCCAGAGTAAGATATGGTTCCTTAAATGTGGTAAAAAGTGCCATTTTCGGGAATAAGGCTTTCTTTGAAATTAGCATTACCTATGCTAATACCTATGTCAGAAAAAGGAGTTTTTTGTTTGTATTATGTAATGATAATGACGTGAAGTGTTTCTAAACACTAAAAAGTCAGAGCAATTAGTTTACAAAGCCCTCAGGGTGTAGGGTGCTGGGTTTTATATATTATATTATATTACATAATATTATATTATAACTATATTTGTTTGGACATGAAAGTGGTTTTTGTAATACCTATGTCAAATAATATAACATAACAGAAATTAACTTTGCGATAATGTTTTATTTATCAAAACTATTTTTCTACTAAAGTCACAAACGTCTTCTTTTCTCTCTCTTTGTTAATCCAAGGTACATTGTAAATCATGTTAACCTTCCTTAGCTTTCAATTAAGCAAGAGGATAAAAGTATCTCAAAAAAGTGGCCAATGAAAAACAGTTTGATACTTTTTAAATTTAACGACGTTTAAGGAATTTGATGCAATAATTTTTAATTGATAGAATTGTTTCTAAATGAAGTTTAATAAACCTTAGATAGAAGGGCACAATTTATATTTAAAACACAGATTTATTAATAGTTGTTGTATTTAACACAAAGTCGACACAACAAAAATTTTGCCGTCTTCACCTTTTACATACAGCTGAAGTCGCTTTTTCTTCTGATGTCTCTATGACAAAAAGTAATTAAATCGTACAATCAAGTACAATTTACCAATTGAAATAACGAGATGCGTACGCTGTAAAAGAACTTCTACTATAATCATAAGAAGCTCTGATATGTTCGCTGTAGTAGATATTAAAATTTTGATGACTTTATGACTCCAGTAACAATGGGAACTATAATACATCCGAACAGAGTACAGTAAAATCGTCCAGTGCAAACAACTTTGGCCAATCAAGGCAACATTTGCATTCAAATTGGTCAAACATTCCGAACCTCTTCAGAATGACCTGACGATACACAAGTCACAAAGTTACTTTCTTCCACACATCAAAACATGAAAATGCATCAATAAGTTGAAGGCAAATTTAATTCAATGCAACCACACTTTCCAAAGTCAAGTGGTTGTCGCAGACTAACTTTAAACTGTGGCATCCTTGTGAAAGTACTGATCAAATACATGGAAGTTGACTTCCCAGTAGAAGCATTGTAGATACTTAGGAAACATTCAAAAGGAAATCCTGCAAGTATTTCAGAAAGGTTACATATATAGGAGGTTGGAGAAAGCATCACAATATAAATGATCCTATTTTTAATTTCTCCTGTTATTAGTGTTATTAGCTCTCAAGGCCATATAGAGCACGGACTTTTAAGTTATTAGGAGCGTGGAGAAATAAAACTAAGCGGTAGAAGAGTCTGTTTTATTCTCGTTTATTATTCTTACGCAGTATTTAAGGCCGAACATCAATCGAACATCAAATGCTCACACATCAATTTCCAAAAATAAAAAATTAAGCATGAACATGAGTTCCTGATTTAAAATGCATTTTCTAGCCATTTTCACCAGTTTTGGTAAATGTTACAATCCAGTAAACTGATAATTAGAAGAAGTTCTCGATAGTAATTTATAGGATGAATTTTAGTGAAAACTAGTCTTAGTCAAATAGGTATTATATATCACGTAAAACAATATCACATATCCCATTAGAGTGATAACAAATATATGTGTTGAATCCTGATTATCAACTTAGATTTTCAAACTATAACCAGTAAAAATGTTTCCTGGACTTTGGAAACAAATACTGGATACCTTGTTATTTCATCAATAAATAATTCCGTTGAAGAACACTACAAGTGTATGGGCTTTTCTAAGAATTGACGTGAATATTTCATTCTCGAAAGATACATAACGAAAGCATAATTTTAACCTTTGGAATAAAATATTTCATTTGGTTTACGACTTCAGATGGAAAATGTGTGTATGTTGATTAGATAGCGACGTAAATCTATGGATAAGTAATGAGTAAAACCAGTGAGAATTGGCATTGATAGTAAACTTGACGCTGTGATTCCTGTGGGAAAAATGATGGCATTTTACGGCTTATTCAATGGTTGTTAAGGTTATTAAAAAATATGTAATTTATATGTAAGTTATCATGGCTAATGTACAAGTGTATTGGGCTGAACGTATGTGCAGTGATTATTAAATTTGACATGTTCACAGAATAAGTGAACTTTCTTAAGAAAACATATATCAACAAATTCCCATCACCAAACTTTTGGCAAAGTCACTGTTAATGGTACTCTGTGAGGGGTTAACTCCATATTGTAAACATTAGGAATTGGCCAATATAAATTTCTTTGATGCAATTTTTGCATACAGTTTAAAAGTTGTGATAATTATAGACAGATGGAGGGTGGCTGTAAGCAGAGGGAGACTGTAGCAAGGGATGGATATAGAGAGTTAGGGTTTAGGTGAAAGGTTAGCTGTGAGACAATGGAGATAAGGAGAAAAAGGTAAATTTATTGAAATACAGACTAGGAGTAGCTGCAGCGAGAAGACTGCTCAGAGCCAATGATTACTTTAGGAAGATGCGGAGAATGAATTTACGTATATAATTTCCAAACATGTTGCTGTTTGTGTAAAGAAAAGATCGTCTCAAGTACTTCAACTGTCAAATGAAACTGAGACTATGCAGACTAGTACTAGAAATGTTGAAATTTTGGTAACTCAATACATGTATCGATATATGTATGTTCACTGTAAGGCTTTATTGTGTTCTAGATTGCTTTTTTACGAAAGTGTCGCTATGATGCTATATTTTGCATTAAGGAGACAGAACACGGTCATTAACCGTATCCAACAATCTACTTGTATTAGGTAATACTTGCCTTTATGTTCCTTAGGTTCTGCGCCAATGTTTCCTAAACTTCTCCTGTAATGTTCTCTATTATGAAGAAACAGTCCTTCCATTCCCTTGCAAATTCTATCATAAATTACCGTTGAGATTAATTTCAAAGGAATATTGAGACAGCGATTCTGATGACCAATGTATAATACATTCAACATGCAGATTAATAAAAGCAGGTTTTACAACATGAATTAAGGCGATCCTCTCCTTCTCCTTAGATTCTTCTTACTCACCAAATTTTCAAAGTTCTGTCTCTAATTTACTGACAAACGCAAGTGATTAGCTAAGTTCCAGGGCTTTTAGATCAAAATCCACTTTTGATTATTTAAAACGTCCTAATTACTGCAGAGCATGGCAGATTCCTGGGGAAAAATGCAACTGCGCAGAATTGTGGAATAAAGTCGTGTTGTCTTATTGTCTATGATATGATTTCGAATTTCCAAGTCAAATCACTTTAAATAGATACATTTTGCATAACAATTTTTTACGAAAGCGTGATAGTCATCCGAAGACGTGCTTCTTTTAAACAATGATGCAGATATAAGTACAAATGCTTAAATGAATAGCGGTATTCAAGTGATTCATAACGGCTGATATAAAGTAATACTCTTGCAACTATTCCAAAAGTTTCAATGTCTGTTCACAAGCTTGCAATTTAGCCTTTATTTTGTACCACGTTATGATTCAGAAGCCTTTAAAGTTTTCCATTGTCTTGTTTAATTTTTGGCATCAAAACCAAGTACTTTTGACAAACCGTGAAGTGATTTTCTTCCGACGCGGCGAACGGGATTGATCATGCGTTCAAATTTTCTTGTCATGGCCCTTTCCTTATTGCTGACATGGAAAAGACTGAATACTCTCTTGTTTATGGGTGAAAATCCTTCCCTTGGCAAATTTTCTAGTTTTTTCACACTCATTCCTATGTAAGGAAACAGAAAAAAAACACGTCATAGTACCTGGAAACTGGTATGTTATTGACAGACACTAATCATACCTTGGACACAAAAGAAATAGAATGATAGGAAGATCAGATAAATGATATATTACCACAAACGGGAAATATATTAATATATATATTATATATTATATATTACCACAAATATATTACCACAAAAGAGAGCACTGATTTTGTAAATATTTGTAATAATTTGTTACTTTAAATAATGTAAACAAACGATTGACATTTTATGTTTCAAAGAAATCTAATAAATATATTTTAAGTTAATGAGATAGTACAATTCTTCATTGACTTTGAATTTAGAATGTGTCTGGTTGACGTAATTTTCACTATGGTGGTCTCAAGGCCTTGATAGTAGAGGCATAATTTTTGATAAAATATCGATCATTCCTTTTGAAAAAACCGCGATAGTGTTTGTTAAAAGAGATTTTGTGGCAGCGAATGTTAGCTCCTAGGCATGATTCAAATTAAAGGTTTTTACAGTTTGAAGGGGAACTCTACACTTTCCAACTAGGCACAGGGTATACGGGTGTAGTGCCCCCCTACCGCTGATAAATGCCTCAATAATCATGTTTTTTAAAAAAGTCCTTGAGAATCTATTAACAGCAGAAAAAATGAGGAGAAAAATTCTCGGAAATAGAATGTGCTATTTACCGGGCTGTTTCCCATTGGCTGTTACCCACTGTTGTTAAGTAACACATATCCTACTCAGCATGAATTACATGAGGAACTCATTAAACATCGATACGTAATACACGTGTTATATGTCGCACTTGTTACGTGGCATACTTAATTTATAGCACTTGTTACATAGCGTACGTCTTACATGGCAAACTCAATACTCGATTAATGAACTTGTATCGATAGTGTTAAACTGAATCTATTGCAACAAGTTTGATTAATCGTTGTTTCAATGCTATTTTGAAATTTAATTCTGTCCTTACTTCTGCTATTTTTCATATGGTGCTCGCATTTCTTTTCATAGAATTTCATTGAATGACAGCCTGCTGTATTTAGTTCACTGCTCTCATGTTTTGTCACATCTCATTCAGAGTTTTGCAAGTTGCAGCAAGAAGTTACTAAGAATTATAATAGGCAAAATATAATTTTGACGTTCAAAAATTATCCGGGGAAGATACAACTCTTTCCCAATTTGATCTCTGGTAAAGTACACTTATATTCTGATACAGTCATTCACGTTATCACAGAACTACCACTAATGAATACGTACCTTCTAACTTTTTTATTACTGCACCGACATGGTCATGACGCGGGTTATCATATGCCACCTTCACACCCCCTGGTTGCCTAAGCAAATCATACACTTGAGCAGGGGAATAGGGCGTTCCTCTCATTTTTGATTGAAGATTTGAGAAATAGGCAGTTTTGTGTGAAGATGATTTCTTTTGCCAGTCACTCCATATTTTGTCTATAAATGTATGATGTAAAAAGAACTCTGGGGCAGCAGCTGAGATAGACGAACACATATGTCCAATTCGACCGGCTGCACAGAAAGAAAAACAGTCAGATTATTTACCTTCTGTTACATAATTTTAAAATACCTCTGATATTGTAATTTTATTTATGATATATAATTTTCTACACGTTGTCTTCAACATCTTTTTATACAAATCCACTCTCTGCAGTCTCTCTGCACATTTGACTACATGCTCAGTAGTGTCCTATATATTTTATTTCACAATTTTCATTTGCAACAGCTTTTCATCGTTTTTCATTAATGTCGAATCTATAGAGCATATAGTTATACAGGTATTTTTTATACTTTTAATGCAGGCAGCGGCATTTTGCTCAGAAATAAGACTACTGGCATTATATTTCGTCCTTCTTCCCCTATTTTCTACTTGATCAATACACAGTCTTCCTTGACAGATACAGTAAGCAACTCTCACTTCCACTTAACCTGCAATAACTTTTATTGTCATGCTCAACAACAAACAAAACCAAGTCAGGAAATTCCTAGGAGATCAACCAGGACTTTCACACACAAAATAAATCATTAAAAAATAATAAAAAGTTAATTGCCATACTTTTCATCACAGACACAACATATTAGTTACAGTTACAAATAACCTGCATACTAATCGACACCCATTTAAGAGGCAGTCCATGTCTTCCTCGAGAGCGAGATAGGGAGATCAGGTATTGGTCCACCTGTGGCACAGATATGCTCAATTGCTTAAAATTCTTAACACTCTAATTTATGTGGCCAAAAGAAACTATTTCAACCTTAACATATGTACAAGTGACCAAACCGACCTCTATTTTTTATTAAAAAGTCCATGCATGTTTTGATAAAATGTGAGTAACCCCACTTAAACAAAATCAGCGGAGATGATAACAAGCGCAGAAATAACAAGTTACAGCTTAGGAAATAATTGTTTTCGGTAAATCCTCGGTAAACAGTGGTTCATGAAAACCGAGATAATTCCGGTGTCTTCACAACCTCCACAAAAATAAAAAGGAAACGTGAAAATCAGAGACCTTAAAAATGTAGCAGGCCGCTTCTAATAAAACTTTGCCTACTTTTGAAATAAAGGCAGAATTCTTACACGAATAATCCTAGTTCTTTTTCTAAGCTTAAGTTCAAAACATTGCAAATGGTCTTTACATTGACCATTTTGTAAGAACAATGATTCAAAGTTATATATTTACTTACCAAAATTGCAATGTACCCTATCGTGAAAGTTGACTCTCAAATTTTCTTCGAACGTTTGGGCACGATTTGCTGGGGTTTTTAGGAGAATTTCAATAGCTGGTACGTCAGGAGTTCGGCCATTAAATGTTCTTCTGAGACAAGTAAGTCCGTCCCTTTGAGCTGATGGAGTAACTCTCCATTTGTCGGCAGCAAAAGGTCCATCTTGAACACAATAGGTAGGTGGTACTCCATTGCCTCCAAACCCTTCAGGAGTTGACTTCCAAAGATGATTTGTGCTCCATGGGTCTTGTGACCATACACTCCAATCCCAGTATGGAACAGTAACCTAATGCAAAAAGTTATATTATACCTTATTTTTTCCTGATAGGCATTATTTGAGCCATCAATCCTATACACGTTACCAAACGTCGCACTTTCCTTTTCAAATTATTAGCCGCTACAACTCCTAAAGAGCAATCAGATACAACCCTCTGACAACGGGCTGCAAATCGTACGAGTTTAGGACGGTCTGATTTTGGCAGAACTTCCTTCATTGACCCTACAGCTGGAATTGTAGTGCGTTTTTGCCTTTTGTGATTCCAAAGTGTACTAGCCGTAGTACTGACATGTACGTCGCTTGATCACATCCTTGCTTTACAGTTGGGCAAAAATAATCATAAAATGTTTCTTTTGGTTTTTCGACAGAGTTGAACACGACGTACTTATTGTGGTGCTTGAGAAAAGGGGCGTCGGAATAAGAGACGTACAACTCCAGTTATCGACATCCAAGGGGATATATGGCCTCTGATGAAGACAATGGGTTCTCAATCCAGGTGCAAAGGGGTGTCAGACAAGGCTTCATATTGTCACCAATACTATTCAATAGGAACGACGACGAGATGATGAAACAAGCGGGTGACATGCCAGTTGTCTTTGCCTATGCCGATGACACCGTCATCATGGCAGAGTATGAGAAAAAACTTCAAAGAATGATGGAGAACGTATCAGCTGAGGGGAAAAAGTGGTCAATTGAGATAAATACTGAGAACATAAAGATCATGGTTGTCACACCAATGGCCATCACCTACAAATACGGCTTGATGGTATGATATTGCAGCAAGTCGAGAAGTTCTGTTACCCTGGTGTTTACATCTAGGAGAACCTGAAGATGTTGATGTACGTTGCGCCATCGCAAAGACAGGTTCTGTCGTCATAAAGAACTCTTCCGGCATAATTTGTCGATATGATTAAAACACAAGCTTTTCCGTACCGTTGTGCTCTCATCTATGGGGTATGCCTCTGAATGTTACGCACTGACTGGCGCACTCAAGAAAAAGATAACATCATTCGAAATGTGGACTTATCGAAGGATTCTCAAGATTAGCTAAAAGGAGAAGATAACAAATGAGTCTGTACTTTACCGCAATGGGACTATGCAAGTCACAGTTACTTGACTGCACCCTCTAGAGAAAGGCTTTGTTTTTTGGTCACGTTGTTAGAGGTTCGGCAGGAGAAATCATACGTGGGCTCGTCGTAAACAGCTAAAAGAAAGTAGGGAGAGGCCGATATCGGACAACATGGTTGAGTGATATCAAGCAGATCACAAGCAGCAAGAAGTCAGCATGTCGATAGTTCAGGATACGCAACACCGGAAAGCCCGCATCAAGGATCGCTATCCATGGGGACCAACAATCGGCAATGGTTACTGTCATGGGGACCAGTAATTAAGTAGGTATTTTTGAAATTTATTGACTGGGCATTAACTTGTTCAGAGTTGCCAACTTAAGTCTCGCAAAATACCGCATCGGGAGGAGGAAAGATGCATGTTCACGCCCATAAAATTTTACAAGGCTCGAGTGCATTAGAAGTATTTCAAGACAATAAAATTCGCATTTTAAACAACTTAAATATCACATGAAAAAGCTTTATTTGGAAACATTTTTATTTATGAGTACTTGCATGAAATTCTAGTGGTGGTCAGACCTAACAACAGGCAGAGTAAAGTGAAAAATCTATTCTTTTCTCTATAGTCTTTGATGTAAACAGGCTT
>JAAAKL020016682.1:0-10926 GCA_010016065.2 Carybdea cf. marsupialis auct. non (Linnaeus, 1758) | reverse complement strand
TTATTCCTTGAAACTTTTATAGTGAAGTGTTTGTAACCTATAATATTTTATATAAAGTGCCCCGAATCTTGTTCTTTTTTTCATCGTTAGGTCAACCACATTAAAATAGTATGTTTAATTGCATTCCAAAGTCTATATATGGTTGAAACAGGCTCTACGATTGAATCTGCATCCAGCCATGCTCTTTATATTCAGAAGCAAAAAAATATATTAGATGGCAGTTTACGTAAATAATGGGTACGACTAACACATTTCCAGCCAAACAGTGCTGAGCTTACCAGGAAGGAGGTGAGCAGCCACCTCCTTCTCATTGAATTATGAAATGATCAAACACAAAAAGTCATTTTTACACTATAAAAACGGTTTTCTTAAACGGATGAAATGTTAGATGGAGAATCTAGGGTTTAACGTAATGAGATTCTTGGACATTTAAAAAAATTGAGAAAACAACAAGGGTTTTGTTGACGATCTCTGAAAATGCTACATATGAGAGAACAATATCATATTTTTCAGCTTACATTTATTCTGTTTTGCTAGATCTGTATCATTGCAAGAAAATTCATAAATATAAAAAGATAACTTGATTGTACTGTCAATGATTGATTCTTTATATAATGATTCGGTGATTGTTGGATCAAGGCTACCGTTGTAGGGGCCTTCCATAATCCTACATTTAGCTGTTTTGTAAATATGGTTTGTACCATGATTTGTTCCTTATCATTTTAACTATTCTAAATGCTGTTGAGTAAACCAACAAACTATCCAAAACTAATTGAATTGAAAATGAATAGAATCAACTCTTGTAGATGTTGTTCAGTAGGCATGCCGGTGTTTGTCACTGTTTTTTTACTATTTCTGTTTAGTCTGAGTTTACCAAAAAATAATTAGCGTTTCCTCTCTATTGTTCGACTATCAAGAATGAGATAGTGCCTTCAAAGATATAAAATTTTACAATCTAGAATCCGTCAAGCATCTCTAGTCCTTCGAATCAGCGTCTCCCACGCTAAAGGGACATCCTCATCCTTCATCACACAAAGTGCTCCAAAAAACAAAATTCTATTTCAACATTAACTTTCTTTTTCGTGTACAAACTGTATTTGAACAAATGGAGGTTTTTGTGGGATATAATACCGTAAACAATTTTCTGTCTGCAAGTGATAATCATAATAGAAACTCAGTGTACTCTCCCCCTTGTCTCTCCCCCCTGTTGCTCCCTCCCTACTCCTTCATTACGAAACGGTTTCATAAGCCCTTACAAAGACAACTACACCAAATTACGATCAGCCTAGACGATTTTTAATACTTCTTCGACTACAAAGAATACTTCAGATATTTTTACTGCCAGTGTCTAATGAATACAAGAGATTATTCTATTTCAAATATGCGGGCCCACTGTTGCTTGAACTTCAAAATGAACTTTAACGTCGGTTTGCTGTATAACTTTGAAAAAACGCGTCATTGATCATGCCTGGATGTTATTGAAAGCCACTAGAATCGAATTCTAACGATCATTACTTTATGAAATTAACAATGGAAAACAAGAACCATCTCAAATTCATAACATATCTTGCAAAACAGCTGAGGCACAGAAGTGACGTATTCTGTTCTGTTAAATAGGATTCATGATCTGGACTTTGCACTTTCTTTAGTATGCGTTAGAACAGGCTCCTCTTGTTAAAAATATGAGCTTTGTATTGACAATTTCTTGGATTGAACCGCTGTCGTCTTAATGTAGGGACTGGATCTTGAATGATAAGTTTAGCAATTTAGTTCTTAGTTAACTCTACCTTATCGATTGTAGTGAAAAGGGAGCCGATGACCCTTTGACGTGAGGAAATGTCTCCTTAATCTTTCTTTATTACCCCGTTCAGAACTTACCAGTTTTTGCAAGTGTACTAACCATCCTGACAACTAACACCCCCGAGCCTTGAGAGAGAAATATAATCATAACAACAAAGAGAGCAAGTTTGTAAGGAACTTTATACATGGTGTTTTGGTATAAAGCGTAAACATGATAAATGGCTGACACTGAAAGTGTAAATGCCTAGCGAGTATAAACAAACAATACTTTTGTTTGACAACCCCTGAAGAGATACCAGATAAAAGTGATTATATGTTATCACCCGCACTCAAACCTGGACCTAGAGAAAAGTAATGTATATTACCATCGAGTTTCCATAGCTTGCTTGATGGAGCAACAGGCTGCGATAGCGTTGATCGCGGGTTCGAATCCCAGTAGCGGTGTACTTTCATTTGTCTGCAATGTCTCTTCAAAATTTTATGTCTTCAGTAGTTTCTCAAGCTTTTAGGGCACGAGAAAGAAAAAATTGGAAGCTATTATAGTAATGGTGCCAATTGGTATGATCTTTGATGTGATACGTTGGAGTTTTACTGAAGCTGAAAAGTACCAAAGCAAGTGGCGACTGAATACCCCTCATAACCTTATAAGCTGGTCGTTCAATACCCCGTTGGAATACCCACATGAAAAAAAGAATGAAATTGCAAAGTTGCACGCACAACAGTTTAGCTTGCAAAATTCTAGAAGACTTTTTCCCCAGAACGGGTAAAAACATCGAGACAGGTAATCCACACCGGTGCAAAAGGTATATACTCAATCGTTGAGAAATACGCCAGTAGCATTGGAGGCACACAGACCCGCGTTAACTCACCTACTCATGGAGTCTGAAGGAAAAGGCATTGCGAGCTCAACGATTTCACATCTTCGGAAGCTGTCAAACTCCGTTAAATTCGCGCAAATTTCTTATGAATTTAAACTCGAACTCTTTTTCCCCGTAAACGAACGTGACTCTTGTTACACAAAGTTACCTAGAATAAGCGATTCTACAAGGTCCATCAATTTAACATACAGTAGATGGCTACAAGGTGAAAAGTTTGAGTTATTATTCTGGAATCTTTTTTCCTTATTTTTTCTTACTTTTATTCAACTTTAATGAAATGTTAAGGAGTATGAGGTGTTTTGTCTGTCAAAGATTCTTCTATGGGTATGAACTTCCCAATGGCGCAATGCTCTTTGAAAATCGGACTGTTCCATGTGACGAGGGAGCACTTCTTTAAAGGAAAACAAACCAGGCACAACTTTTAAACCAAGTGGAAACTTCTTTAAAATGGTGCTGAGAAGAGACATCAAAGCTACATTAACTATCAGGTTGTATTCAGTGCTAGCTTTGGAAACGAAGGAAGGTATCGGGCTTTGCCATTGTGGTTTCTGGTTAAGGTCATAAGTTACCCTTTCGTGTCATTCCACTGCCACCCACACTTGCATCCTAAGATAGAATATGTGATCAGTTTTACCCTTTATATACGCTGGACAAATCCGCAGTGATGTGTGTCTAGTATATGCATGTTGTAGATAAACCACAGGTACTTTCTGAAAGGTAACATCAGTAGATCGGTAAGAATTGTTCCTGTTGAAATACAAGTGTTCAGCATCAACCCCGTCTTTCCATGCTTTTGCCCTCTTTGTCTATCAAACTCCGCCTTTGACTTTCAACTAGGGGCGTCATATCACAAATGCATACGAGGTCATAGTCCTCAGAATTTAGCTTTCTCATGATTGAACTCATCATACTTGACATCCGCTGATAAAATACTCTAGTCGCCACATCAGGTTCCAATACTCCACCGATAAAATATGTTATCAGATTAGTTCACCTATTCAGTTGGTAGAGCACACGCCGAGAATGCATACATTACGGGTTGGAATCAACTTCTTTTTGGTTACCTGTTTTCTGTTTCTCTGCTATTCTCTCAAATTCGAACCTCACTTCACCTCCGTCGAGCTTCCATACAAGACAATTCTGAAAGTATCGTCCACGACTTGCGCTCTTCAAAATGAATAGAGCAGTAAAAGTATTAGCATACGAGTTATCTATCCTTGTTAGTATTCAATCCAATATAAGGCAAACGCAAGTAATTTTCTTGTTTTGTATTAACCGCCACTGATCTCGTTTTCGTTAATTTGCATGAGACTGTTTCCTCTGTGCCATGTTGCTCACGTGGCTATTTACCTGACAGAGCTTTAAGTAACCTTGAGTGGATTTGAATATCATCATCGTTAGTTTTAGTGCTACATATTTACCATTCTTCTTTCTTGTTTCATAGTAGGAGAGCTTTCAAGACTACCACCGAGTTGTTCAGGCCTATTCTTTCAATTACGCATTCTTATCTTTTCACGTTTGACTTAACACTAAACCGAGTAGTACAACCACAATTTTTAAGTGACTTGGCTTACATTTAACTCGAGAGGACTGAAGACGAGGTTCATTTCAACTTTATATCCACGGGATTACTCTTTAGCAATTTAAGGTTTTAGTTAAAGCCCTGCTTTTGTTCTTGAGCTCCTTTTGTACTATGCACGTCACTACATCAAGGCAATGTCCCTACAAACTTGAACGTTGAGAGTAGCAATACCCCCGTGCCCCCCCCCCTGCAGCTACAGGCCTGCATAAAGACCACAACACACGAATACACATCGTGACATCAAGTTCTGATGTGAAGACACGAAGTCACGTGGATCTTTTGATTGGACCGTTCATGCTTGTGTAATAGTAACCAAACGAGCTTTTTTATTGAAATATGAGACTGACCTTAAGAGGAGCTTTGTTTGAGTATCTGGCGATACAGACACTTCGGTATTTACGTATTTCAATAAAATTGTCTTTGTGGGAGACCAAAGAACACATTCTGGACATAGTATTAAGAAAATGAGACAGACGATTTTAGAAAACGTAGCAGTTGTTCGGGGCATTGCGACTGCAGAACACAGAAAGCATACTCAAAAGGAGTAAAGTTTGCAAATTACAAAGGTACAACAGCTTAATTCTCGTTGTATATCATTTGTAAATTTGGTTACTTCAATACTCAGATAGTTCCAGACTAGATAAAATAGAAAAAGGAAATGCGATCGGATTACTTGTATATATAGGAAGATCCTTAGTTAAAAGTGATCACTATCTACTCGAGGAATACAAGGGATTTGTATTTTATTCAGCTTTGGATAGAAAGTAAGAACGATATTGTAAAGTGAGACATTACGATGGACGATTCGTACGACAGCAGCTCTACTTCAAGTAGTGTTGCTAGTAGGAAAAGTTCATTGAGCGGTACTGCTCGCCGATTGTCGCATGACTTTGCAGATAAATTTCACCAAACAGCCGAGCGGTTTCGACGTTCAGTTAGTCATGACTACCGTTCATATGGAAGCATCGAAAAGGAGATAGATAAGAAGTTTAAATTGAGGTCTGCTGTATCGCATATGGATATAAGAAATACATATGAGGAGGACCTTGATGTTGATGGGTCACTTACACCGAACCGTATGAGTTTTAAAAAGCGTTTTAAACGCAACTTGCATCGAATACGATCGTCTGAATTGTTCGTAAAAAGCAACTTGTTGTTTAGAGACAGAAATGCGAATACAAAGTTGATCGATGAGGACGATGGGCAAGGAGAAATTGTTCTTGAATTAACATCAGACGAATGTAAAAGAGTCAGCTAAAGTTCTATCTGATATTTTGAGCTGTCCAGGATGAAAATTAAATATTATAAAGTCTGAAGTCATAGTGACGGCAGCGCATTTCAAATAATGAAATACTTGAATAGAAGGCTGCCATGGATTGAAGACGGGAGTTATATCATGGACGTTTTCAAAGGGACAACGACTGTCATGAGAATACCAAGTTAAGACGATGAGGACGATGGAAAGGGACAAGTTGGCCTGATTCCTGAATTGATAACAGAAAAATACATAAGGGCAGTCTAGTGCTCCGTCTTATGTTTTCTCTCTGTCTAAGTTGGCAAATGGATAGTGTCGAATTTGAAATGTCAAAAGGAGGGCCATTAGTTACAGGAATGGTGAGCTAGCAATGTTCATTTTGCATTTTAAAAAATGAGATATCATGTTGAATTTCAGTTATCATGATCAACTGCAAAAGCTCAAAATCATATAAGTCTGTTTTCGTTCTTGTACATAATCATAGGAGTTAAGCAGCCTTAAAATGAACATAAAAGACACGGTAGAGTACCAAACTCCATTGAATATTTACAAGCTGAAACGCTAGGCTTATTTCCATTCTTATGATTTCACGGTTAATAAGAAAAACAGAATAGAAATATCGATAGCTGCAGTTACATTGATGGCTGTGGAACAGTCAGTCCACGATTATATAGCCTGAATTCTTGTGAACGCTCCCTGTATCGCCCGGTTTTGAGGGATTTAAGTTTTAAAGATTTGCCTGGAGATCTTGGAGAATATCTTTTACCATGTGGTCACAGCAGCATCTTTATTCTAAAGAAAGAAGTTAATCATGTATAGAATTAAGTGATCTTGACGAGCAGAGGGGTGTGTATCCTCAGGGCTATACTGGACTTACAGCATCTATCCTAGGTAAACAGCAAACATGTGATTCCTAGTCCTAATTTGATGGCCGTGTTTATCTTGCCGATACAGACTGGAGATATCTGTAAACCTATCATTAGGTATAACCTTGTTTACGATGGTTTTGATAATGGGAGTCGATCGGCGCAATAATAACAACTTCTCCGTTTACCACTCGGTTTTCTGTATTTGTGCCTGGCAAGGACTAGTTTGAGATTAGATCTAACACAATCTTGTAGTGTTTGTTAAGATACACGCTACATGTCATTCAGCATAGAATCAAATCTCGGATAGGAAATCTTGTTGCTCGTGACATAAGTGAGTATTATATTAGACAACAATGTGAGCTTTGGATTAGATGCTTCACGGTTTACGAGCTACAATGTTATAACTCGTATTCGATTAATACAGAGTAGCCATACGACAACAGACAAGAACTCGACCTGATTTGAATTTAAGAGAACTGTACTCTGCTTTAGAAGCTATGTTGATGGATAGCTTGTAAGTTATGGGTATTCATCAGGCGCGCACCGTGAGTTGCCATATGTTGGGTGGGGGCAAAAATGAAAAAGGGCACCGCAGGTGTAGCCCATCTAATCCACACTGTGATTTCCTGTTTAAATTGCCTGCTTTGCTCTCCTTAATGTTTGCAAAATACCACTTTCATATACCTATCCTAACTAACTGCTTGATTTATTCTAAATTGTTTTACGCGTTTTCAATGAAAAAGAGGACATCCAAGCTAAAATAGAGGATCTGCCGTACCCAACGACTTCTATCTACGCGCCTGTAATAGTTATTAAAGGAACTAGGAATCAATCAGGAGTTAGTTGATGTATTTATGTTGGTGTAATTTTGTACATAAACAAATGACGACAATATTTGTTGGAACTGTTTATGACAATGCAGCCCATTTTTCGAGTGGGAAATAAATTGTTGGACTGATGCTAATGAAACTATAGTATTGGTACTTTCACTAAATGTGAAACAAATCGTGTAATTAAAGTCAGGGCATCTCGATAAAAGTTGACCATTAGTATCAGTAAGTGGCACTAGCCCATGATCTCATCACCGGCTATTTTATGATAAGGAGAATATCTATGCTGCCGGGGGGCGGGGGCTCAATAGTCGCATGGTTTGTATTCTTGTACATTTCATACACAATGAGACTGACCTATAAATTATAGCAAGTTATGCATCCCCTTTCTCCTTAAATAGTCTTTAACACATCGTATTTATAGTGCGTTTGGGAAAGAATGCCACCAACCACGGCGCTCGAATCCTGTTGGTGTCATACTTTTCTATTTCTCTGGTATCTATTCCAACTTATTATTTCAAATCCTCTCTTCTCAAATACAATAAATCTCTATGAAAGAAAGAGAGCCATACAATCCTTTTCTATGGAAAACAGTTTGCGTAATATGAAATGCCTGTTCCAAAACAAACAGTGTCATTGAGGGGATAGGGTAGGAAAGATAAGTGCACCGCCGTCCTGGATCAGAAAGATACCCGCACAATTTGAAAACGGAGAAACAACGATAGGGCGTAGTTACCAGGTAGGAATTCCCTACAGCTCTCCAGGGAAAAATTTCCTCTCAGGGCCTTTCGATTTTCCTGTTCAAAAAGTCTATACCACCCTAGTAAAACCCATGTTCATACGACCACTCTTCACCCCTGCAATTACTGTACATCAGGTGATCGGGAATACAACTAATTGAAACTTGATCTTGAGGACATGTCGGGTGGTCTGCTTTGTTTTCTACCCCGAAGCTCTTTGCACAACGGCGCTTGGTAACGGAGGGAGCAACCTGATTTTGGAAGAAAGTTGCAGAGACGATTATCAACTTAACTTTCGGAGACAGAGAATTGTTCATATCGTAGTTTTTATGACCCCTTCCTTTCGCAATAAAAATGTGCAAATGAATAGACAACATACTTAAGGTTTCAAAGGCATAATTTCTGGTATTAGAATACGTAATCTGGTATCTGGTATTAGAATGCTGAGAGGCCATCTCTTCTGCACCTGACGTTTGAATCCATGCTCCATTAGAGTTTATTATAGGTTCAGTTACCCTCTACTGTGATAACATATACATGCTTCCCATGAACATCCCTAATGCACTATTTTACCTCCCCCACCCCTTTACCCAACTGTGTTCGGCGTTGGCTTATCTATGAGGGTAGTTACATTCTCTCATTTATCTCTGACCGCCGCTCTCTTATGGTGGACTTTATAGATGGTTTTATTTTTATGCGACTTAATACAAGTTAGAAAAGCTGTCGTTTGTTGTCAGCGTATACATCAAAGTGTGTTTTGTTTTGTTAGGATGCGTTAGGTTACTTAAATGACATTGCGATTCAGTAGTTTTGTTCTACAATTTAAAATCAATTAACTAGGTTTCAATTGCAATTGAACGTTCAGACGGAGAACATAACCTTTCGTCCTTTCAGGGTTGCTGATATGTAAACTAGGGATGTAGGGAAACGTGGTTACATTTGAGCAGGAATATGGGCGGTATCCAGCCCCACTACAAACGTAGTAGTATTTAATTCCAGACGAGCATCCTTCTGTATATTGCTGCCTCCCACTGCCATAGATCATCTTCTTCACTTAGTGATGTTTGATAACTCGACAGTGCGACTTTTTTGTCACAAATTTCACAATCACGAAAACTTGGTAGTTGTAGGCACTTAATATTGACACGAAATATCAAGATCTTTGTCTCAGGGGAATTTTTCGGTATTAAATACTAAAATTAAGTCGTAGTTGACCCTCAGAAATATTTATAAATATAAGAAGGATCGGATATTTTGCATCACAAATCCACATCATCTATCCAGAGATTATGGAACTCAGAGTACAGTACAGTACAGGAACAGAGTTTCATAATCTCTAATCTAACTTTCCGATACAATTTTGCGATGTGGTCTATTGTTCGACGATGAAAATATTTTAATTTCGGATACGCACTGTTGATAATAACAACCTTTCTGCATGAAGAAACCTAGAGGTTTGTTAATAACAACGCACTGATTTAAGTTGTGTCGTTCAACTTCATCAAAACTCATATGCCACCCCCATCCCGCCTCATCTATTAGATTTGCTAATTTACACTCGCTTTCCCTTGATTGTCACTTTCTAAGAATAGGATGTGGATTTATAAATATTCTCTACTATCACTGTATTTAAGTACGAGTTACTGCAAACCGCTATTTTCGTTGCATTTGTCGAATGGAGATGCAAAGGTATAAATCATAGCAAAGCTATGTTAAATTATTAGACTTGTAGTACAACTTGTAGATATCTGTAAAAGATTAACAAAGGAAGAATTTGTTTGGTATATTTCTTTTTAAATCAAGGCTTAAGCGCCCTTTAATGTGCTTAGCGAAAGAAGGGCGCTATATAAATGCAATGTATAGTCTAATGTATAGTCGTTTTTTAAACGGTTTAAAGTTCAGTATATGAATTGAAAGATACAAAAAAAAGAAAGAGAAAATAATTGAGAAAATGTTTTACTTGCTATCATGGCCAGTGATGCAAAATAGCGACATAACAAATTCAGGAAGGCTCCCTTAATTTATGCCCTACCGCATTACGTCATTTATTGTCACGCCCTTGATCGCCGCAGTAACTACTCATAGCAACTAGATTATGTATTATATTCGTCTTTGTGTCATAACATTGGTTGCCGTTTCACTCCTCGTTTAGTATGATTATCATCGAAATCATAATTGTCATCGTGGTAAGCATGAGGTTCATCATTATCATATCACGTACCACCACAGATTATGAAACTCATAACCTCTGCCACCACACACGTCATTCTCGCCGTCCTTGTAATCAACATTATTATCACCTAAGGTACTACGCAACTAGGAGGCCTTGAGGGCATGGGTTCTAGAAAATTTAATCATGCATCTACATATCTTTTTTTTATTTTGTTATGTTTTCACTTTATTGCAGAAATCGTTAAAGATAGTTGCTGGCGATGGATGAAATGTCTATAAGAAATCCCCTCCACTGTAGCCTGTCAGCAGCCATTCTCAAGGCTTCCACAACTGGATCCCTGTACAGACGATTGTTTGTGTTGGTAAGTGTGATCTTCATCACACTAAAGGTGACCCCTAGGCTATAGAAACTGTAGCATGGGCCTTGCATGATGCTCCCTCCTCACATCCTGAAAATATTTTTTATGATGATCATTACCATCGTCACCATCGTCGTCACCACTCTGGCATTGTACCGCTATCGTTTGCAGCCTACTCCTCATTTCCCTAATAACCACTATCAGAACCATTATCATCGTCATAATAGTCGTCACCATCATCATCAGCAGCAGTAGCAGCATTATCATCATCATCATCATCGTCATCATTGTACTACTCAAAGCTATCAATATTATTTGTCATCGTGACTGTTTTCATTAGCAATAGACACTAGCATAATCCCTGCCTTTGCATCATCTTCGCCAAGTGCGCAACTATAAATATAAATACATAAATTTTGCACTGTTGAAGGTGATTTGTAT
>JAAAKL020016681.1:0-10928 GCA_010016065.2 Carybdea cf. marsupialis auct. non (Linnaeus, 1758) | reverse complement strand
TGAATATTTATTTTTTACATTGCAAATGTGTCAAATGTATATAAAATATAAGCCTCATATAAACTGTAAACAGGAAAGTGCAATTATTTTGTCGATCAGAATAAAAACTGTGGAAACATTTTGTACATAATTTGTCATTTGTATAATAACATAAACGTCTCGCGGTGCAGGAGAAGACGTTGCTGCTGCCCCACTATTCATGTAACTCATTCCCGAGGGGACGGAAAGGCATTTAGAGACAAAAAATAGTTTTAGGGCTGCTGTAACTTATAAAGAGCCACTTACATAAATAGAGAATGTATTAAAATAATGAGACTTTTTAATTTAGTCATCATGATTTTCTAAGATAAAAGTCACAGCTACCCGTTTGTTGTAGGGCCGAAGCAAGAACATTCAAAGGGGAGGGGTACGCCATTGTTTGATTCACATGCTTCGTACCCTTCGGTTGCTACAGCCCTGTTGAATTAAGAAATAATATTTTCTTTTTTCATCAAAACAGTTTGTTGTGACCAGTGTCCTTCCAAGTCCGGTCGAACATGTTATTTAAAGAACTTAATAGTCTTGTACTGTAACTAAATCCATGAGTGTACTTTTGGAAAAATAAATATTCAAAATAATTTGTTTATCTGTTTACTTATAGGTCACTATGTGAGAATCATCAGTCGCTTTTCAAGGGGTATAAGCACCGGTGCTCTTGTGAGCCCCCAAGTAACATTACAAAGCAATGTTTCCTGTTTGGAGCTCTACTACAATATGTTCAGGAACAGGAGAGGAACGCTTTTAATTGCAGTGGAAAACATGGAAAACGGTTTCCTGTCTATCATCGACCAGGTGGCAGAGAGGACAAATCGGTCATGGAGACGATTGGCGGTCGAAGTAGATCAAGCTGCAGTTGGAAAGAATGTCAGGGTAAGAGTATTGGTCCCAAACGTAACAACTATAACGCAAATAAAACACAAGCAAGTCAGTAAATACTGAATACTGAAAAATCATACGGATGGGAATATATACGGGGATATCACGCGCTCGATTCCCACCAGTGCCGTATATAATCATGTTGGTAGAGAGTTATCAGCAACCCAAGTCCATGTTTATCAAACTGATATTGATGATAAAAAAATAAACAAACTTGGTATAAGATTTCGAATTACTCTTCTTCCTCAGATAGCAGGTAGCTGAGAAAGAATTAATGGAAATATCACAAAGTGTCTGTTATTTTTTAATCATCTACACACACACACACACACACACACACACACACTGTTCTATTTAGTGCAGTGGTAAAGTCTTCGTTTTCGGTGTTGGAGATCCTGAGTTCGATCCCCGCCAGCGCCGTACGCACTTCATGTTTATTGAGTTCGTTATTTATATATTATTGTTTAATTATTTATAACTGTATTTATACATATTTGATAAACCTTTTTGAATATACGATATATTAAATGTATGAATCAACTAGTTGCCATTTGGCGTGTTTATCATTGATTCATTCACTATTTCTATTAAGTATCGTTAAATCGTTTGTAATGTTGAAGGACAAGTTCTAGAGATGTTGCAACTTTTTATACTATAGAAATCACTATTGATTGAGGGTCTAGATATTTAGATCTTTAAAAGCGCTTGTTTGCACATGTATTTACAAAAATTAGAATACACTATTCAAAAGAAAATCATAGTAAGTAATTCATCATTAGTCAGAGAACTTAATAAAAGATAAACTGGCTTAAAAATTGAATATCCTTCAATATTTGTCTTTCAAATTTACAGGTCTATATTTTCTTCGTTGTCCATTACTGGGGATTCAGTCTGCTTGCTATTGACGACATCAAATTTACACCTGGCAAATGTCAGGAAGTCAACCCCTCACCAAATGCTGGTAAGTACAAGCATCATAAATCATGTTTACTTTCCTAATGACGTCATGAAATAATTAACATAATTCTAATGACGATATTTTGTGGGAAGAGTCTGGGGGACGTGGTGGAAATGAGAACAATTTCCAGAGCTAAAAATTTCAACAGGGAGAAAGATGCTGCTGCTGTTCATGGTGATGATGATACAAATGTTGATGATAATATTGACAATGATAGCAAAGATGATGATGAGAATGATTGTTATGATGGTTAGGATAATAATGGGTGAATAATCACCATATTGAGATCAAGAGTGAGTCCTTGAAAGTAGATAACATAAATTTAATTATCGTTTTGTTTTGTTTTCAGATATACTTCAATGTCCTGTTTCCAGCGGATTTTGCTCATGGTTGCAAGTCAAGGACGACAAGCTAGATTGGAAAATTGGATCAGACGGATCAGGTAAGAATCACTTTCAATGAGTTATCGTTTACAAATACAGTAATAATGGACGACGTCGTTGCCGGCGGAACCACTGCAGAAGCGCCGCAGCACATTATTGCTGCACAGATATGAATTTTGATATTTGTAAGTATTTCGCATAAAATGTTTTTATTAATGAGACTTGATCAACGTACTATGAGTCACGCGAAATTTAATCCACGGGAAGTTTTATCCACGTAAGGTAGCATCACGCCTCGTGTTACAAGCTTGGCGAAATGTCGGCTGAAAGAGGCCGCATTACTTGAACATTGCTTCCGCCGGGCGGATTAAATGAAGCGGAGAAGAAGGCCGACTAGGAACAATGGAGAAGAATGGCACGAAATAGACTCTGTTTTGTGATGGGATAAAATCAAGACATAGACATGCCCTGATTTTTGTAGACTAATTTTAGCTAATTCTTACTTTACGGGGTCATTAACGATATTAAATTTATCCGTAGAACATGATATGATCCTTTAAGTGAAATATTATCGTATGCACATATAATTCCATCCGTTAAACATCTTTCTCGCTTATTACATGATCCATAGATGAGCTGCGTCTACATTTCTCAAGTCCGTCTACCATATCGTGTTTGTGCTGCATCGCATTTATGATTTGCAAGCCCCGAGTATTTTAACTTAAAGTTGTTCCAAAGAAGTTCTATGAATTGCATTTTCCTTCCCATTTGTTTACAATGGCTTTCACAATCCTGCTTTCATAGAAATCTATAATACTGGAACCTTAATTTATTTGTGTCACATGATGACTTAAAATCCTCAGAAAATGGGCACTGGTCCATATTTGCAAAACAACCATGATAAGTGAGACAGAAAACACAGATTGCATCGGTGTATTGTGGGCCATACGTCCTGTTTTCTTGCAACCTCTAAATGATGCAGGTAGGACGTCCTATACACACAATACACAATAATTATGATAGTTTAAGTTCGGAAGCCGGTAGAACTTCCTATAGTAGGTCGCTGACATTGCTCAAAGAAGGAATATCGTACTGATGTAACATAGAAATTGCTACCGAAAGATCTATTCTGGAATGCTTTAATCTTAAATAGTTTTGCTGCTTACCTTCTTAATCCTACGAATGGGGATATATCACCGAGGCCACAGAAAGACACCATAGGTAGAAAACTGTAGAAAAACACGATTACAGAGGCCTAGTATCTTGACTGCAACTACATGTGACAGGAATAAGTGCCTTTTCAGGAATGGAATTTGAATATATCCGCAAAGCACAATGCAAACAATCGACTACCCCTCTTAAATGTCATTGAGAGCAGCAACCTTGCATTTTCATCCCAACAGAGTATTAGCATTCTCAATTTAACTTCATCTTGAAAGCTTTTTTATTGTTTGCCACAAAAATAAGTTATTCGGATATATTATCTATCTAAATTATTGGTAGTTATGAAACAATAAGTAAAACGAGTCCTGTTAAACTGAGCGAGACGTATGACTCACTCATGGGCTTATTTCATTTATATATTTCTGGCTATTGTCTGCAATTCTTCTAAAGGTGATGCGTCAAGGTCTTGAATAGGTATCAAAAAGGTGATTCTACTAGACATCAATGGGTACAATCACGACAATTGGAAACAAGTCGTCAAACTCACTGTCATGTTTTATAATACTACTGATTACGAACATGAGACGACAAAATCTGCTCTATCCTTCATTATGGATCCAGTATTTGTTGTCATGTTGACGGTATTAGGGAGTTTTCGCAACACATGACGAGCCACCAGACGACGAAGAGATTATAGAGAAAAGAATAGGACTAGCTTTAATGCGCATGCTTTATTTAGGTCATTCCCGACTCGCCTCTCGTCATCCACTCGTCGACAACGAAAATTTTCCTTATTTTCACGTCAACTCTCTCTAATCTCATCATCGTCTAGTGGATCGTCATCTGTTGCAAAAACTCCATATTGTTTTCAAAATGAAGCTAGGCAAGGTATCCAGCAATACAAAGTTCTTATGGTCACATCCGAAGAGCATGCTCAACCTCGTTTTCAAAAGATTGAAGAGAGGAGAGGCTTTAAGGTCATACTTGAATACAATGGCCCTATTGACAAAAAACTAAACGCGAGGAAATTCCTGTAAAACACGGAACGGACGTTACCGCTGAAAAACGGAGTTTGTTATGAACATTCATAAACTTGACTTGAATTTTTATTATCGTTGAGTTGTTCTGGCTAAAAGGGAGCAGTACTTTAAACAAGTGTACTTTTGCGCCTCCTTTTCATGTAGTTAGTGCATTTCTGCATAACTAGGCCTTTTAAGTATTGCTCAGTATGAAAAAAACACTTTAAGCTCGCTTAGGAGGGGCACATGATAAAATGAAACGTCCTAAAATATTATCGTATTAACTCTTTCCCCAGGCCAGTAGTCAGGGGGCGGGGTAGAGCCCCTTCCTAGCAATAACACTTGTCCCCCATGCAGAAAATTTACATGACTTGGTACATAGAGTTTCACATCGCAATTTATATATTTCCCCCTGCAAAAGCGTCTTCCCCCTGCTGAATTCTTCCTGCTTGCGGGCCTGTCTTCCCCTAGGGTATCTGGCGACAGTTAGGAACAAGAGTCCCCGGTTCTAGCACAATGAACATAAACTTTGTACATGTCATTTTTCAATTCTTCACTCCTATCCTCATGACAGAGTAAGAAACTTCTCCGCTGCCAATCTGTTATTAGTATTTAACGATTCACGGTCAGATTCATTTTCTTATCAACTTTCACATCCGCTGAATGTCTCATGTCGTCTTCCTCTCTTGTAGATAAGTTTGGCTTTCTACCGAAAGAAGGCAACAACATGGAGGCCTGGAGAGGACAGTACGGAATGCTTCAAAGTCCTTTGGTTCGTACAGATCAACCAATGTGTATGACATTAAAGTTGCATATGAAGGACTCGATGACTGGTGACTTCCGAATTTACATTCTGTATGCCAGGAATGGCCGTTCGTACCTGGAGGCTAGAGTTCGCTATAGTGGCGAGACGGGTTGGATGCCTGTAGGAGTAAACTTGCCAGCAAAGGAAGAGTTCTACGTAAGTTCTCTGTGATGTTTTACTCTAGGTTGCATACAAAATTAGATTTACCTAAAAGATAAAGATTCCCACAATTTGTTCTGACCAGTGTCTGGCGAATACGTTTAGAAATTGAATCCGTTACACTACGTAAATTTTAGACCGACGGCACTTAAGCTAGAACTCATTAGAAAACAGGAGCCCCAAGGTAACACATAGTAATAAGGTAACACACGTGTAGAGTAAATAGGGGCACGATGCAAAGTAACAAAGATTACCCGATGTTCTCAATAGAGTACAGTAGTGGCATAGTGGTAGAGTGTCAGACTCACACTCCGAGGGTCGTGAATTCGAACTGGCACTGAGCTTGCTCGCCACGATCCCGGAGGTACTGTGCTATGTCATCTGCTCTCGTGAATTGAGAAACTATGTTTCGCGAGAGAGGACAGAGGGGGGACCACAAGCATGAATAGCAAGAATAGCAAGCATAAAATAGCATGAAAAGTAAGCATAATAAGTAAGTATGAATAGATTGTCATCCACTGCCAGGAAAAGTAACCTGTTCCTAGAAGTGGCTTCGGCCTTGATCAGGGTGAATACAATTTTAAAAAAAGTGTTTCTGGATATGCAGTTGAATGATGTCAGCGATTTGTGCATGATCTTTGACAAAGAAATCACAATAAATAAGATAATTTTCATCTTCTGTGATATATACCTCAATTAATGGCGTGCTTCTAGCATAGTGTACAAGGAAGTCTTCAATTTTACAACGTTTATCTTTTTCCGTAGGTGAGAATCCTGGGTGAAAATGGAAGATCACTTGATACTATACGATTTAAAGACATCACGATAGCAAGTGGATTTTGTCCGTTTCGAAGGCAAAAGTGAGATTACTAAGGTAAGAAAATAGTTGGTATTTAGTAAGAATATACGTGATATATTCCTCTCAATAGACACGGGTTGTACATAGATTAGCAGGAATCAATTTTTCATGATAGTTTCTGTTTGCAACGGAGATGTTCAATTGAAGTGTGCATATTTCTGCCAATGGAACCAGTATCAGCACATGAGCTGTAATGTCCGTGCTTTTAAAAAGGGAACTCATCGCCGATGATTAACTCGATTGAATACCTCAGTACAACATCAATTCAGCTGTTGCAGAAGATATGCTCGAAATTTTATCAACATGCTTACTACATCTCTCTGAACGTTTACCTCGCGTCGAGTCTTCAAATGACCTAATCAACGTTACTATTTTGTACAGTAACAGGCGTTGCTATTGCTATTTAGTAACCAGAAACCTTGCCAACTGAAAAGATCGTTGATTCTCCTCCAGCTTTCAGCAGACGTACACCGACAGAGTCAGGGGCACAAGATATATGTGCGCAGGTCCACATACAGTGTAGAGGTTACACGGAAACCCTAAATATGATACTTCTTTCTTCATGTCAATGACACCAATTAAACATAGATGCCACAATTAGTATTTTCGAGGTTACTTGTTATTGCTATTTACATTTGCTATACTAGTGATTAAGATAGAAATAGATATTGGCAGAGGGATGCAATATAATAGGGTAATCAAGATCTATCACTCTTTGAGTAGTGCGTTGAGTAGGATCTAGACTAGACCTCGGAAACAAACAAACTTATCCTTTGTCCAAACCTTTTGTCTCATGTTACAAGTTCAATCAACGCTTAGAAAGAAGTTGATAATAGGTTTGTAAACACGTAATTTCCAAGCAGAAGATTTAAAGAATATACTTATTATAAATTCAGCAGTGGTGTGCAAGGAGAGCTAAAATTATCAAAATATTATACATTTTGTATACGTTGTTACAATTGATTTCCCCTAATATTTCCTATTTTGTTTTATTTTAGGAAGGTGACGTTTTATTACTTGACATTGCTTAACCTGGAATATGTAAACTATTATTCCTGAGTTGTGATGAACATGGAGATGTGATAAGAATGTATGGATATACTGTATTAACTGGTTAATGATGTAACAAGATCTCTGAAGGCTGGGCCTACCAGAGGCTGTTTACAGTTCTATTATTACTCAAGATAAATATATGTCTGTATTATAAGATAAATTTGTCTGTACATCAACGTATAACGCAATGGCTGTATCCCTCAGTTGCAGTTTTAAAAAAGAAATGCTATGAACGTATGAGAGTGTATTGTATGTGTTGTACGCGCTTGGAGACCATTGATGCTAAATCTTACCACGAAAGTTAATTATTACATAATAAACTTGGAGGAGGGGGGGGGGGGGGGGTAGGCAGAACTGTCAAAGGGCACTTTTTCACTTACAGAACACTTTACTACGTGTTGGATTTAAGAGTGACTGAAAGGGCACTTTTTGCTTATTGCAAAATCTTGAGGGGGATCGTGTCGCCAGTGCCCCCCGGTTCCTACTTCCCTGCTATTTTGCCGCCTTAGTGCAACGCTGTTTAGATCCGTCATATTTCTCTTACATCCGCAGCAAAGAGGCTGCAACGATCCTTCTTTTTACTTACTCACTACCCCTAGCAGAATTTAACTATTCAGGACGTCAATAGTTTAAAAACCGCGAGTGGACGTTTATCACACTTTGAATGGTGTGGCACAACAATACAACATGCCCCATAGAAACACATTTTTCAATGGCACTAACATTTTCTAAGCGTGTTATTAATATATAAGTTTATAAATAAAAGCAAAGCAGCAAATCATCACGATTGTGCGCAACACTTTGCTATTACCAGTGTGTGGCAAGAGTTTTACATATGCATGTTATGTCAGGTATTTTGACAAGGTTTTATGGAATATGAAAGCTGCAAGAAATAAAAGGGAGAAAAGCTGGATGACATTATTTTGCCTTTAGCGATGAATTTCACGTTTTGTACTATTTGTGTGCTGTTGAACGATCACCTTGATGCAATAGGCATCTGTCTTCATTACAAAAATTAGTTACTAAAAATAAAGCAAATCTTTTCCACATAAAAAGATGAGAAACAACCAAAAATAAGAGACTACACCAAACACGAGTTGCTTATTTCTTATTAACTCTACATTGAAGTGCAGTGCTAGTATCATAACGGTATCAAAATTTGACTTAAAATTATGCAACCCTATAAACTACACAGATAGTCTTTTATAGACTAACGTCTTTCACATATCAGTTGAAGTAGACAAAACTGTCTGTTAAACCGTATCGACACAGCTAGTAAAGTGTACCGATAGCTTTCAGAATCAGAATGGAAAGGAAATAATCCCTGTTTTGGGAGATATTTTAAATCCAAACCTGAGCATTATTGTTTCATGTCCGTCTTAAAATCAAAGGCAACTACGGTACAAAATCAATGCTTTTGACTGCCGCTATCTTTCTAATCTTATTCCTAAATCCAGACGTGAAGTTTAAATCAAGTTACTTTAAAAGTATGGTCCTGCGCCTTCAATAGAAAAAATCTTATGTACAAGCCTTGTGGGACACCATTATTTTGCTGATAGCAATCTCCCCACGATACTGCCTCCTTACTTTTCCAATGATTTCAACCTTGTGGAAGCAAAGAAATTAAAATTGTTTGTTTAAAGAAGTTCTATTCATGATGCTATTGCAATGGCAAATTATATAATATATGTAGTATACAGCTCACCAGTTTGACTGTTGCTGTCAAATCGGTAAAATTATTTACTTATTTGGTATGTTTTATGATACAATACATGGTTAATACCACATAGTGTAAAACCAATAAAACTAAAAATGTTTTCGGGTGTCATTGTATGGAAAGATTAGCTAGGTTGTAATTTGAAGCCATGTCTGACGTATTTAGCAATGAAGATTGACTATTCAATATTGCATCGACAGGGGCAATACAAGCTACATCAAGATATAAATAACACAGGGGAAGTAAAAAAGTATCGTGTAACTCATTACAAATATACAAAATTTGAACCCAAACTGATCTGGTGTTTATGATAGAGAATTGCTTCACAAAAATCATTCTTCGTTTATTTTATGTACAGCTTAACCTTTTTTCGTTGAGGTATTGACACACATATTTTTGTTACTCATGATTAACCGCTATGGGACATAATGTCTTTGCAACCTTAATCTAGTCTTTGTCTCATTTACCGGACATATTTTAGTAGTGTTACAAATGAAGCTATAATAGCATTGAAACAACGATTAAACAAACATATTCTAATAAAACCGGTTCAATTTCATCGATATAAGTTTTTCATCATGTAATATCTGCTGCCATTTCTAAGGGTAACTTGATATTCTTCAAGCTTTTGGTTAAAGTACTTAATGGAGCCAACGAACCATTCATTGTTATGGTATCTTCAAATCTCTCTTTCAACCAATGATTTATATTCATTTTAGCAAGGCCATCTTATGTATCAATACTACCATGCACAAGAAATTCGAATATGAAGATAGGAAATATAATAAGAAACTCCTGACTCTAACTAGCGTCAGGTGTTCTTATGAACATCAACTTGGAGACGTTTCTAGACTTGGATAAAATCCCTAATATGTAGAAGAAACCATCTCTGTCAAGGACAGAGCATACGTGTTATAAAAAAGTGTTTCCTTAATGCAAGTTTTGCTGTTATCTACTAAGAAGTTTACACATTGTTGATACTTACAAAGAATGCCTGTTTGACAGGAAGATCAATCTTGGCAGTTATCCACGGATTCTTCTTACTCTTGCTTCCTCTTCGATGAAACACAAGTTTCTCGTTTCGGAGGCTCTCATTTACAATCCAGATATCTAAGCTCTGGGCCTTCTGTCCAATGACACGGACTAATACTGTCATGCATGACGGTACGGAGGAAGAGACGACAGGACTTCGCAGGACAGCGTTGCCAACTCTTCCAGACCTCGGCATCCTTCTGATATAGCCATAGAGGCCTTAACAAACGGAAAGGAAACATCATTATTCAGTTTTAAGTAACGTAGCGTCACATTGATTAAGTTAAAAATACAAGAAAATAGGTATTAGATAGAGAAGAGCTAAATAGGGAAGGCTAGAAATCTTTAAGACAAGCGTCTTGAATTGAAAAGTTCCTTCTTAGAAGATAAATTATTTTTTTCTTTAACTTTGGGATTTTTAAGTAGTGGATGAGCGGACGCAACAACCTCTAGTCTCAGTTTTAACCGCTCAAAGAAGGATGCGATGGTATGGACATGTCCTGCGCCTGCTTTCGAGTCATCCAACCCGCGCGGTTCTGGATTTTAATCCGTCTGCAACAGGTTGGAGACGTCCACGAGGCGCACCTCGCACTCTATGGCTCGATGTCGTCGCAAAAGATCTGAAATCCTGAGGAGTGCCTCTATCTCAAGCGGAGCAGCTTGCTGCCAATGGTCAGCATTGGCGAGCACTTGTGTTTCAAGTTGGCTCTACGTACCGCACGGTGCTCGAGTATTAGTGAGTGAGTGAGATGATAGTTGGCTAGTTTGCAAACTCTAGTCAATGGTATACTGAACACATGGCTTATCAATAATTTAAACAGATAATGAAATGCCCTTTGAAATTGTTAAATTTGGAATGTTTTC
>JAAAKL020016680.1:0-10928 GCA_010016065.2 Carybdea cf. marsupialis auct. non (Linnaeus, 1758) | reverse complement strand
ATGATGATAATGATGATGATGATGATGATGATGATGATAATGATGATGATGATGATCATCATGATGATGATGGTAATGATGATGATGGTGATAATGATGATGATCATGATCATGATGATGATGGTGATAATGATGATGATCATGATCATGATGATGATCATGATGATAAGTATTACGATGCTGATTGTGAGCATGTCAATAACAATCAAGATAAATATTACGAAGGGACTTAGGAAGATTCATAGGAATGAGAAGATGAGGGGAGAGATAAAGACCTATTAATACCAATAATGTCATAAGTTGATGATTATGGTGATCTAATAATATTCTCTGTTTCATAATGCGTGCTTACATTGGTGTCTAAAAACGAATATGGTACTTCCCCCCTTATATCCGGAAGGAAGAAAATATCATGTATGTGTGCTATTAGGTTTTTAGTGGTCAAGGGGAGATAAAAGAGTCGCGCAGTGTGCAAGAATTTTAAAATGGTATTTGAAATTCTTTTCATCGATTCACATATCTCTAAGGGGACCATTATGAAAATAGGACTAAAGAGACCTTTTTAATGTTATCCCTGCCATTTTATATTAAAGGCGATTTTTTATTAGAAGTAGGTTTCATCTTTTGACATATTATTGCAACAGTTTAAAATAGTCAATGTTGTTTAATCGACAGTCCTACACTGTTTTCTGATATTTATAGCAGATAAATACATCCATCCTTCCGAAAAGTGCTAGCCACTAAACATGTTCGTGAATAAAGTCTATGCTTTATCTTCCACAATGGCTATGACGAATAAGCTTATGTGATCCCAGAACAGTCAGCGTCTGGTGACGTTAATGCATCCTAAAGCTATGTTTCATTTTTATTATTCACGAAACCACGCCCTTCGCCTCTTCATGAACAATTTCCGCGGACTCCTATGCCTGAGTGATCTACACAGCAGACTGCCATCCGGCGGCAGATATCTTCTATTAAAGAATACTTTTTCGATTTCAGACGACAGTAGAGTCGGATGTTCACTAGCTTCGGCATTTCAGTGAAAGAGAGCCAATGGTGATTTTGCATTGTTTAGCAAACTGAATTACTCGAATATGGGAGATGAATGTCTACTTTGGAAGATTTCAATCAAAAGATGTCATCGCACCGATAATATAGGCAATGATGAATAAGTATCTAAAAGTTGACCGAGAAACCAAACTTAATACAACTAATGAGTGCAGATTATGATAACAATTTGATTATTTTAAGCAGGTATGTAAGCTGACTTGTATTAAAGGCGGTGATTCGATGTAGGGATTTCTTAAGTTACATTTACTTTGTCCTTTCTGAATCATGAACAGCTACTCATCGTCAAAGTCTAAGCGATATTATGCAAGACCGCTTTACAATTACTTGTAACACCAAATCCATGGAGATGGCTAACTGATTTTAACAGATACAAATTCTGTTTCGACCTGAACTCAATCTAAAGCGTACTGAAAATCTGCAAAGAGCTAACAGGCTACGGATATCAGTAAAACAAAGAGACTACAAATGGTTACTCTCTCTCACTAAGACCCGTCCTTTGTGTTTATCACAAAATGATATTGAAATCAAGTATAATTGGAAGGGGATTATGTTAAAAAAACAACAGGCTAACAGTCTCCAAATATAAGATGGATAAACACTTTCATTATCTTTATGCAGGTATTTCTGATACAACACGGTTAAAAACGAGGAAAACTGGGTAAACCATTATCATACCTAGTGGAAAACATTTTATCCCAAAACATCTAAAAAAGGCTCAGGGCATTTCGATTAATCCAGGGTCTGTTAATCAACTAAAAAAATGAACTTGCTTACGACGTTTCAAAAGTTTTGCAGAAAATCAATACCTACTCGCCTTTTTGTACCACTGACTCCTCTTCGAGCAATCTTTTGGAAGTTTGTCTAATCAAGAAAGTGTGTAACTTTCCATATCATTGAGAAAATTTACGTCATTGCAGATCTGCGGATGGGGTAATCTTTGCTTATTTGCTTATCCAATGCTTGGCACCGCAAACGCATTATGTAGTATGGATCATACCAATTTACTCAAAAGTAAATTTTTAGTAAGAGTCTAGTTAGATCTCAGTCTATTGGAATGGACGGGTGCAATCGATTCCACATGAGGGTTTATGATTCTATGAAGTGAGGATGATCTAATGAGTTTCCTACACTCAAGTGATCAGTCCATCTTTTTATTCATGAGCAATCCTTGTGTAATCAATCTAGAGCTGGAGTTTATCAACTCCTTGGTTACCAATGCCTGACTAAAAAAAGGTGCTATGAAGGTTCTTCAAAATATTTTCTTTGTTTTGGTTTTAAGTAGGACGTATATTATGTCAAGTGTAACAGTGGCGGTTTTAAAGGGTTCCTTATGACTTCAATTTTGTTCCTTATGACGTCTAATATTGCCCTTCTAGAAAACGTTCCTTAGGGAATCACGTATAACTTTGGAAAGCTGTACGTGAGACCACAACTAACATTGCAGCTCAATTCCTTGAAACAAAATGAACAAATTATCAAAAATGTTTGACCACTGTAGGTGCACTTTTTAAAATATTTGCGTTCGAAAGGCACCTTGAGTGAATTTTGCTCTTCAGATATCTCCTGAGGATATAGAGGCGAGGTTTTCAACGGCGCACTAAACTGCTCATCATCCTATAGATTCTTAGTGGAAATGTGTTTTCATTTACTCGAAGCCACTGCTGTTACCAGTGAATTGCTCAGATGTTTATCAATATGAATCTGTTAATAGACTTCATTTCCATGCTTTATACAACAAATAAACTTGTCAAGTGTTTCAAGTGTTTGAGTAAAGTTTACTTTAGTAATTAAATAGGCGTCCCCTCCTCGTTAACATAAACATTGCATCAACTGCATCTCAGTTCTCACCCCAAGCTCCTGGCATTCAAGGCTAAATCAAGATACTTGCAAGAACACAAATCTTATCGGTAAGAAGATAAGTTATTTATTCATGGAATTAAATGGAAACTAATAGAATGGAGTCTTCTTTATGCATCGTATTCAAGTCTTGCCAAATTCAATGGTATCTAGAGGTAGGTAAGACCCTTCCCAGATTTTTGTTATGGATGAGAAATTTGGGTTATCTTAGTATTGACACGCATTGTATTGGTAGATTAAACTGGAAATTAGGCATCGTTGGCCAGCGGTGCAACTTTCACCTGCAAAATCTCTTTTTTTTCTTATAGGCACTTTTCTATTTAAAGGGAGAAAGAACGTTTTGACAATTGTACGATTAGTTAAATTGGAGATATTCCCTGTTAAGATAAATTGCGCTTAATTGAATTTAATGTATCGTTTCTTTAGTGTGAGGAATTGCTACCTTCTACCAAAAGTGTACCATGTATCACAAATAACTGCTATATTTACATTGCATGTGCTCAATGTGCAGCCATTGTGTAACCTTTTAGATAAAAGTTGTCCATGTTTTATCGTATGCTCTATATGTTGAAAATTTATTCCCCTCCTTTTCTTAAACGGCCCCATTTGTACAGATTGATCGCACAAATGTACAGTTAAACTTAAGAGAGTGAGATGTTCTTGCAAGAAAATCCGCAAGTACTTAAGTTTTATGACGTTCCAGTTTCTGATTTCTAGTTACTATTATTTTAATGCCTTTAATGGCAAGAAATTCTATGAATAGCTCGTCAGTTACATATTTTTTGGAAAAATTCTCCTTCAAAAGTGAAATACAGAGGGGAATAACAATCTATTATTACATTCAATTACAGTTCAAAGATCACGATTTAACTGCTGTTTGCAAACTGTGCAACTTAGGATGGTCTGTTTCTCACAAAGTCTTCTAAAAACTTAACTGTTATTCTACTTCCGTTTTCACTTTTATTTAGTTAAAGTATTGGGATCTTTGATATTTTTACATGCTCCTTGCTTGGGCGGGCACTTCTCAATATACTCGCCATCAGAAAAAATAAGGGACGATGTTCAGCCCCTCTATTCGAGTTGTTTCCCTGGTAACCAATAAAAATTTTTAGTTCAAAGTTTCGGTCTCATTCAAGTCAACTTCCAATATTTGTAAAAATATATAAACATGATTAAAACCAAGGGATCTATTCGTCGTTTGAATAATTATGATGAGCATTTCGTATATTAACGTCTAAGAGAAAAATTCTTCTAGAAGGCGCAAAGAATATAATGAAACCATCCTTTACATTGTCCCCTTAAATGTGCTGAACAAACTCTCTTCCCTCAAACATATGATTACAGCTAGATATGACTGTCAAGCAATCAACATTATGTTTGCCTTTACTTTCCCTTCTACAATCTATTGGCTTATGACCGTTGCCTTCCGTGGCTTCATAAGTGACTCCGGTGAGGTTGCTCTGACTGTAGACATACAACTGTGGGAAAACATTTGATTTAAAAAACAACTGTTGCTTCAGCAAGCTTTCACCCGAATTCAATTTTTGTCATGATTTGGTGTAGATACATTAAGCTTTATAATTGAGTGTCTTATAGTACCCTATTTTCCATAATGGAATCAGTAACACATCGTAGACGAGGTCTTGGTAAGGTGCACTCTTAATCAATCCTTTCTCTTTCTAGTGTGGACGTTTACCTGATCTTAATCTGTGTGATTAAATTTGATACTTCCAACACGATAAAAAATGTCACCAGAACTTCCAGATTAAAAAGAAATCTCTTCATTTGACGTCAAGTAAGTACGCACAAGACTTTCTTATGACGATGGCAGAGACAATTGCATGATTCTTGTAGTACCACTTAAGACGCTTCTCTCTTCCTCTCTCTTAAATGTTTATGTTCTTAGTACTGATTTTGAAAAATATAATCGATGAACACAAAAACGTTGGCGATTTTGATCTGTACAACCATTACAAAATTCATAAAAAAGCCCAACCTGAGCACCTTGTTCTACAATGAATTGAAAGTACCAAATCTTAACCATATCTGATCACCGATAAAGTTTTCATACCATCCAGAATCCTCTATATTTGATATGCTTGAGATTACATGATACTTAATGGAAGTAATGAAAAATATCAGATGCTTAAAACGGATATAAGTGGAAAGTCTTAGTTACATTGCGAACTAACCTTGATCAGTTTGCATTACAGAATGTTTACTAGTTCCTTGTTGCCTCACGCTGACTGGCCATATTAGTGCTTTCTAAGACTGCTTTCGAGAACTAAGACTGCTACTCATGATGTTTTCTATTTAGTAATATTAGAGAATCTCAAAGAAGGAACCAATGCGGAAGATGGGGCATTTTGAGTCGAGATTTCTAACAATAACAAAAGTTATATCAAAAGTTACATTTAGTCCTCTCTCCGCAAGAAGATAGCATCTCTATGTTTTACATGTTATCATAATCAGTAGATAGTATTTGTAATTCTATATCTGGTAACTACATTGATTGCTAGAAAGCGTTGTCTTTCAATTTGCTAACATCAAAGGCTTCCCGGTCTGAAAACTGGGGTGGTAGGATAAATTGTGTTAAGTTAGCCCTGGATATTGCGTACATATGGAAGACATGTTAAGCTTTCCCCTGTTTAGCTTTGGTCGTGGAAAGAACTAGCTAAAATTCCCCACACCCTAAAAGCTATTCTTTTCTGTTAAGATGTGGATCTGCTATTTAGAATCATTTACATTTTTCAGTTGAAACTGAAGAATGAAATTCACAAACAAATCTAGGTCTTGTTCTTCAAACAGATTAACAATATTCTTGCACATGGGATTTCGAGAGCAATCATTCAATTCTTGGTTTTGAGAGGCAATTATTCTAGCAATTATACACTTCTCAAGATAGCTTCAACTATATACGTATCACCCGTTCATTTTAAAGCCCCTATAAACAATTGTTACGTTTCAGTCTTAAATAAAAGTGATTATTTCAACATGGCTTGGTACATCCGCCTTACTGTCCAAAGTGTAATCTTGAGGTCACCTCACGCTTTCTTAACCGAAGTCATTTTCAAAGAGCCAACTTAATGTGAAGACGTTTCCTGACAGATGTAGATACTTCATGTAATTTATCTTTTGACATCCGAAGAGAACAGTCACAGATTTAGAAGATGTTTCTTTCAAACTGCAATGGCTCAGAGCCAGATAATTACGTTAAGCTTTATATGCTTGTACAGATGGACTCCAATTGGACTATTTGCATATTATTTTGTTAACCAATATATACCAGCGTATCCTTTCAATTTTCTATCAGAACTCTGTCATACAATGTGTAACGTTATTCTCTAGTAAAGATGTCACTCAGAAACGTTTCTTACATCTTCTTAGAAACGGACGTGATGACTAACATCAGCTGCTTGGCAAAGAACCAAGTCTAGAGGCTAAAAAGGTTTACTATCGTAAATGTGGGGTCTAACAGCTAACATATTTAGTGACTTTCCCCATGAACCTTTGCTCTATGATATGATACTTGGTCGGAAAAGCAACTCTTTATGATATGGATCAAAGTCTATTTGTTAAACCAAAACAACTCGACGAATAGGTGCATGAAATGATTCTCTTAATACCATTAGCTTTTCTTCAAATTTTCATGTTGTCAGACATCGGATACAGAATAATAGAACTGGTTGCCATGGGAATTTTAGAAGCTCGGGTCCCATGATAAAGTTAAGAAGCGTCATAGGGACAAAATTGCTGACGAGAGAGACCAGCGTTTGCAAATAACCAAGATCGATGGGATGGGTCATCAACCGTGGGAAAAATGGCTACGAGACTGAAAGAGGCCACAACAGGCCTGAAAATTTAAGCAGTTAGTAAAGGGAAATAGAAAAAAAATATTTAAAAATTAGTCATAACATTCTTCAGAAACTATACAATCTATTTTCAAAAGTGTTGAGGTGTCACCTTTTTATTTGCCTTGGTAGATACGTGCCACAGGGGCACAGCTCAATGGCAGATAAAACACGAGTCCGCCATTTGGCAATATAGGTCATAATTAAAATTATGGACGACTACCTTCTTCCTTCTTATAGTACCACCACAATTTTACTTTTCCTCCAATTTTGCACAACTCTGTCATTATGGTACCCTTGGGACCAAGGTTAACCCTGCTTTTATCAAGGTTTCAAGCTAGACGAAGTGCCCATGTGACTTAAATGTAACCCATGAGTAAGGACACAGTTTACACATAAAGGTAAATACAACTACTCTAAGTTCAAATTTGTATTTAACACTGTAACATCCCAGCAAAATTCTGCTTAATGGTCGTTATGTGTATTCAGGTTCCACACCACGAGGATCTCAATCGTAAGTCAGGATAAACATTCCAAATCCTCCAAAAAAGGTAATGCTTGACTGTAGTGACTAGCAATTTTAAACGTTGAGAGCAGCCACTATGTTACTTTCTAATTGGTCAAAAATACAGTTAACCAAACACGAGGAAAGGAGGTTGCCTGACAAATTGCTCGAACTTTTTTGCGCGGCTGAATCGAGGTTCGATTTGGGCTATAATACCATATTACCAGATAAATCCCCATTCGAAATATTTTGTAATTGAAACGGCAACCAAAAATTATTGCTTTCAACGTATCCTGAATAATGTTCAAGAGCAATTACTTTTGGTCGTAAACTTACTCCTAAAAGAGTAGCATTGTGTGATCGATGTTACATCAGGTGACTAGACGACTCGTGACCAATTCGACAAATGTTGACTGAAAACTAACGTTTTCTGCATATTTTCCCGAGGTTTCAAATAAAACATAGCCTTATGAAGTGGGTTGCACTGAAAAGCATCAGTGTTGACTTGAAGGGACGCTGAGATAAATGCTATGCTTCATTCTTGGATGTCGAAAAAAATATGTTGCTTCATCTACACCCCCCAAACCTTCCCCCACCAATCCTCTTTGAGTGCCAAGACAAAGCAAAAATTGTAAAATCATAGATAGATAACCAGGCAAAGGAACACATCTCTTTGAACTAGGATAAGAGAGTAGGATGGACGTAAGAGAATTAATTTGTTTTCTTTTATGTATGCTACAAGGAAGAGTGTTACGACAATAGTCAATGAATATGATATGCTTCTTTAGAAAGCCCTGAGTATAATTTCAGTAAAAGTCTCTTCTTCTCGGTGTTACCAAATAATACAGGATTCTCGTCCTTCTCAGGTGGGTAATACTTACAGAATTTGTATTTGTTTACATTTTACAAACATTAAAGCTGATCGGTAAGCTATAATACATTTTGCAACTGTTATTCCTTTAAAAAGCCCTTCACTGATTTGATACTATTTTTAAATTTGGTTTAGAAGCGGAAGACGAAGGATTAAGAAGAAAAAAAAAAGCAATTTTAGAGGAAATAAAGCACAATGATCGAACAAGATAGAAAGTTGCCTTCAACATGTATTGAGGTTCAATGTAAGAAGATTGTAACTGATGAAAGAGGTTACAGGATTTGTACAAAACAACTAACAAACTTGAAAAAATTCTTGCAAGGAAGGTGCTTCTCTAGAATAGTGCTAAGTTTGCTATTATATAAATAACTAAAGTATGTTTTATTTTTTTAATACCTCTTTAGGGTAGACCAGATTCCTTTCCTACCGGAGCAATATATTTGGTCCAAACATCCACAGATCAAGACATTCCTTTGCCAACATCATGGTTCTCTTTAAGAGCAATCGGTTCTATAATCAAACGAGGCATTGTAGAACATATATAAGTACATACATACTTTTATAAGTAAATACATTTATACATACATGGAAACGTTTTCTATCAACTGAGATTAGTACACATATTTTCCTTTTTTACCTAACAATAATGAACATGGACTTAAATAATGTTATAAAAATATTAATTAATCAAGGGACCACTGTGCAGCATTTATTGTTAAAAATAATACTGCATTGCCTGGTCTCGTGATCCTTGGTCTCAAATATCTGTGGAGGAGGGAATTGATTATCTTGGAATTGTTTCTGAACAGTTTTAAGGAGTGACATCTCTTCGACAAAGTTCAGCACATCAGTTGTTAGTCTTTCCTTTTTCTACATGCAAAGTAGGCATGGAAAGCAGTCAATATTTTGTCTCGTACTGAGTCTGTAAACTAAGGCACCATGAAAATTAAACTGGGTCATGCTCTTGGAAAGGCGGAAAATGACAGTAAGGAAAAAACCAGGATGCGCTTGAAAAGATAGAAAAGCCTTCAAGAGAAGTCATTTCCAGACCACAGTGCAAACCTCGTGTAATAAATTATGGCTGCTCCATAACAGCTAGCTCGAAGAAGAGCATAGAATTAAAGTGTTCTCTCCTACCGAAATACAAAAGACCATTGCTCAAATTTTGCATGATTATTCGAAGATGACAGTTTTTTTTGAAAATGAGAGGCATAGATAGAAACACACCTGGAACGTTGACATTCCTGCTGCTACAACTTTGGCAATGAAATATGAAACTTTCCCCAACCCCCGTTTCAAAATATTTTTCAGTTTGAAAACGTGCATTTTGGGCACTTCCATGTGAGACCTCCCTGCTGCTAAGCGGAGAGGTCTAAAAAACAAATAATACCAGACCTGGACACCTCTTTCATGTGGCAAGTTTCTTGCATGATTTGCTCAATTTTCACCGAAATCTAGCTTAACTTCTTTTTGCCCATGATTGTATGGTGCAAATGTTACCAACTTGTCTGGCCTAGCTTAGTCGGTGAAACGCACGCTGCAAATGCGTAGGTTACGGGTTCGAATCCCGTTACGTTCAAACTTATCATTTCTAATCCTCTCTTCTGAAAAACGCTTCAAAAAAGATGTCGGTGTACCTTTGAGTGCAGGCGACAAACCTAACAAAGTTTATTTTCTCTGTGCATTCACAACTTTTAGGATGTCTAGTAAGCCCTAGTATCAAGGGCTTACTAGATATCACAAAAGGTTACACAGCGCTAAGTCACACAATTTATTTTCTGGTAGTTTATATTGTGGCAATTTAAAAGAAGAAAACATTAAATTTTCTTTTAGATTATGCATTGATAATTTTTTGCAGGGCGCAGATTCCTAGAAAAAATAACAAATCGTTTACAGTTTGTATTGCTTCACGTTCACGATACTAACAGAATTTGGGAACACATCCCTGTATTGTGTTCTTCTTTGGCCCATTTTGATCTTAAGTGCAAAAAATTCCTTCTTTTCTATCTTTATTTCTCCATATAATCACCAATATCGCCTTCGTAAATCTGGATATTTATATAACCAATCGCTTGGTGTTTATAAACACTAATTTTCTCTAACACTTTCCCTTCTTTCCCCCAAAACACGCATACTCTGTTTGCTTTTTTCCTATTGTATTGTCATTTTATCTGTTCCAAATTTAATTTAGTTTTACCATCTTCAATTTCAATACATCTCACAATCCAGAAATCTGTCGTACAGTCTTTACTTTCCTGTTCTTTAATCATTGTTTCTTTTGACAAAGGATTTCCGTTTAAATCCATTCCTTATCATTTCATCTCCTTTAATAAACACTCTATGATATTATGATATAATCAGCTGCTCCTTTCCTTGCGTAGAAAATGTGATATTAATTATCATTTATTTCTTTCCCTTAAATAATTGTCAAGTTCGGCATACTTTGAATTTGTTGCGTGTTTAAGCTGTACACTGTGTCTGTCACTCCCTCTGTTACTTTCTGAAGTTCTTCTTTTTATTCTCCAGCTGCTTCATCAAATTCCGGCCTCGTCTCTTCCACTATTGACTAGCACTTTTAAACTTGAACATTGATCATGGTCTACAAATAATGCGGAGAGAAAGTGATGATGTCACAAATCAAAAGTTTTAGAAATAATACAATCTGACTCCAGATATCGAAAGGTAAGCTTGAAATAAATTACAGCATGCTGTAATAATGCTTCCGGTCAGCCACGCGGCTAAGTCTCTAGAACATAGGTTTCATGACCAATTA